>JAQQSK010000304.1:0-23910 GCA_028658325.1 Potorous gilbertii
GATGATGTCTAGGCTCTTTTTTTGATCATGGCTTTCAGGTAGTCCCACAATTTTTAAATTGTCTCTCCTGGTTCTATTTTCCAGGTCAGTTGTTTTTCCAATGAGGTATTTCACATTCTCTTCCATTTTTTCATTCTTTTGGTTTTGTTTTGTGATTTCTTGGTTTCTCAGAAAGTCATTAGCCTCCATCTGTTCCATTCTAATTTTGAGAGAGCTATTTTCTTCAGTGAGATTTTGCACCTCTTTTTCCAGTTGGCTAATTCTGCTTTTGAAAGCATTCTGCTCCTCATTGACTTTTTGAATTTCTTTTTCCAATTGAGTTAGCCTATTTTTCAAGGTGTTATTTTCTTCAGCATTTTTTGGGTCTCCTTTATCAAAGTATTAACCTGTTTTTCATGCGCTTCTTGCATCTTTCTCATTTCTCTTCCCAGTTTTTCCTCAACCTGTCTAACCTGATTTTCAAAATCCTTTTTGAGCTCTTCCATGACCTGAGCCCATTGGATATCTATTTCAGATGTTTGGGATACAGAGGCCTTGACTTTTACATCTTTACCTGATGGTAAGCATTGTTCTTCCTCATCAGAGAGGAAGGTTGGAATCATTTTTTCACCAAAATAGTAACCTTCTATGGTCTTATTTTTTTTCCTTTTCTGGGCATTTTCCCAGCCAGTTACTTGACTTCTGAGCGTCCTTTCCACCCCCACCTAGGACTTCCCAGCTAGTGCTTGGGGTCTGAGATTCAAATGGTTCTCCCCAGCCTCAGGGCTTTCAGTGGCAGGCCTGGCTGTTATTCCATGGGAGCTTAAGTTATGGTGCTCAGGTGGGGGCAGGGCCACCTCCCAGACTCAGTTCCCTCAGGGGGTTTATGAAGAGACCTTCCGTAATGGAGCTGCTGCTGAGCTCCTGCCTGCTCCAAGAACCTCTGGCCACCTGCTGCCTCTGCTGCTGCCTCCCGAGGTGGCCTGAGCCATGGAGACACCCCACTCCCCTCCCAGCCTGTCCAGTTGTCTCTCTCACTGATCTGTGCATCTGTGGGTGAAGGGATCTTCGCGGCTGTGGGAGATTCTGTCCCTGAAGCCTGCTCGTATCTGCTTGCTCTTCTCAGTGCTGTGGCCAGGGCAGAGCCGGGCTGCGCTCCCGTCTGGTGCTCAATGGACATTTCAGGTTGGTTTTTCAGGGCTCTCTGGAGTGGAAATCTCCTTCACTCTGTTTCTGTGAAACTTCCCTTTCTCCTGAATTTGTTTGGGAGTTTTTTTTATAGGAGATCCATGGGCTGTGGGTTCAGAGGTAGCATATGTGAGTCTTTCTACTCCGCCATCTTGGCTCCACCCCAATCCCAGCTTTTAAAAGGGTTTGCAGGCCACCCACAGGACCCGGATCAGTGGTGGGACAAACCATCCCTTTAAACCCAGGATTTACGGACCCGATATACACAGTTGGCAACCACAAGGCCTCCTACTACTTATAAATGTTAAGAGTGCAGAAGATTTTCTTGTATCTCCACTCATGACAGTGAGGGTACCCATTTGTTCTCCACTGATGATTACAGAATTACAATTAGGCCTTTTGCTGGCCACCTCAGCACACTAGTATATGGTATTATATCCTTTAATACATGTTATAACTGATACAGTAGACAAAATTCCTATGATAAACAGCAACACCACAGATGTGTTTGTGAATAAAGGACAGATCACAGCACAGGTTTTGATTTTTGATCAAAAAATTCCCTCACAAGCAGCCACCATCTTCATTCAAACGATTCAAAATAACAGACCTATGTATACCATCTGCATAGAAGGCAGAAACTTCACAGGCCTATTGGACATGGGGGAGGATAAGACAGTTATTCTCAGGCACAATTGCCCCCATCTTGGCCTTTAAAGAAAGCCAGTGGGAACTTAACCGGAATAGGGAGTGTCCAAAGTGCTTTAGTTTCCACCCGACCATTAAGATGGAGGTTTGAAGGGAATCAGGGGGTTATTTATCCCCATGTAGTTTCTAATTTGCCAGTTGTCTTGTGGGGAAGAGATTTATTACAACAATTGGGCTTAGTCATCACTACTACCCTTTAGGATTTTGGATAGGGGCCACTGTTAAAGAAAGGGCACCTCCTACTGTACCACCCATCCATTGGAGGGATAATATCTCGATATGGGTAGAACAGTGGCCCCTAACACAAGAGAAGGTGGTTGCCCTAAAGGATATAGTTAATGAACAGTTAAATAAGGGACATATTGAACCATTAACTAGCCCCTGGAATTCACCAGTATTTTGTATAAAGAAAAAATTAGGAAAATGGAGAGTGCTAACAGATCTCCGAAGGGTTAATCAGCAAATGTATTCCACAGGAGACTTAAAACCTAGTCTCCCTTCTCCTAATATGTTACCTGAAAAGAATAAGTTATGGGTTATAGATATTAAAGACTGCTTTTACAGTATCCCTTTACAATCTCAGGATTCTCTTAGATTTGCCTTTTCTATACCTTCCATAAATTTACAAGCTCCTATGGAGAGATTTCAATGGATACTTCTCCCCCAAGGCATGAAAAATAGCCCAACAATGTGCTAATGGCATATCCATCAAATTTTAAAGCCTATCAGAGAGAAATACACATGGGCTATAATTTTACATTATATGGATGATATCCTAGCCTCTCATCCTGATGAACATGTTTTAAAAAACATTTTGGCTGATACTGTTGCAGTTTTACAAAGACAGGGCCTTCAGGTGGCCCCAGAAAAAATTCAGAGGACTAATCCACATCAGTACTTAGGTTTTCAAATCACACCACATACAGTAGAATTAAGACAACCAATTATTGATGTCTCTCAAATTAAGACTTTAAATGATTTCCAAAAATTATTAGGAGATATACAATGGCGTCCAAGAGTTTCTAGCCTGCTTACATGGAGCTGTGCCCAAGACTATAAAAATGCGCATAAACTTTTACCCAGCAATAGCACTTCTACCATTGTATCCCAGAGAGATTATTAAAATTGGAACAAGATGCACATTTACAAAAATATTTGCAGCAGCTCTTTTTGTTGCTGTGAGAGTATGCCCGTAAATTGGGGAATGGCTGAACAAGTTGTTGTATATGAATGTAACGAAATATTATTGTGCTATAAGAAATGAGGAGCAGGAAGAGTTCAGAAAAATCTGGAAGGAATTATATGAACTCTTGCTGAGTGATGTGAGCAGAACCAGGAGAACATTATACACAGTAACAGTCACAGTATATGTAGAATATTTTTGATAGATTTAGCCCTTCACAGCAATGCAAGGACCTTAAATATTTCCAAAAGATACTCATGATGCAAAATGCCATCCACATCCAGAGAAAGAGCTATGGAATCAGAAAGCAAAATTTTTTATATCGTGTTTTGTTTTGTTTTTCATGGTTTCTCCCATTTGTTTTATTTCTTTTATGCAACATGACTAATGCGAAAATATGTTTAATAAGAAAGTATGTATAGAATTCATATAAGATCGCATGCTGTTTGGGGAAGGGAGTGTGGATGGAGGGGGAGAAAATTCCAACCTACAGAAGTAATTGTTGAAAACTGAAAACAAATAAATTAATATATTTGGGGGCAGGGGAAGAAACCTTAACAATGACTAGCTTCAACAACAAAGAGAAGTTCAAAATAACTCTCTCCCCCCAAAAAAAATTAACTGCTTTTGTATAGCAAAATACAAATAACAAAAATCAAGGAAGGAATGAAAGACGTAAGCTCCATTAGAAATAATTGCGAAATAAATAAACCCTCTGGGTATCAACTGAGCAAGGTAGACTTGAGGAATACACATAGTGTAATAGATGTTATCAAGATGTTATCAAGCCTGAGACAAGCTTTATCTTCTTTCAGGTAAAATAATGCTATAGGTGGAAAATGCTAATCCTTTCACATCAAGGTTCCCTCTACTGTGTCTGTCCTCCCATAGCCCAAAAAATATATAAATTTCCCCTTTTGTCATGTGCGACAATCTTGTGAATAAGACTCATAAGGGTTTTTGTTGTTTTGTTTTGTTTTTCTTTTTGGTCATTCCTCTAATTAGTAGTGATTTATAACACCAAAAACCTCCTCTGGCTAAAAGACATTCCAGAGACAACACCTGGAGTTGGACATTCTCCATTGCCGCACATCCTGTCCTTGGAGAATGATCTCTTCTAGTGATACATTTTCCCTATGGGTGATTGGAATGATATAGAAATACCTTGACCTTTCTGACAGTAATCAGGAGATAAGGTTGCATAAAAGATAATTGATTGTGAACAATTGTGTAGAGTGGACAGTTAAGCAGGAAAAAAAGAAATATTACCCACACTTCCACTACCTGAAGCTCCCTCTTCTTCCTCTTTCCAGAAAAACAAAATGGAAATCGTCCTCTGTTATGTCTTATGAGATTGATAAGTGACACCCTCACCTAGTCAGCATTTATTTATTCATTCACTTCTTTACTTGCTAATTTGTTTATTTATCTATGATCTATCTTCATTCATTCCTTTGTTCATTGATTATTAATCTATTTGTCTTCTTAACACTTTCTATTCATTTTAGTTGGTTTTTTTGCTTGCTCCCAATCCACTTATTACTTTATCAAGATCATACCAAGTATGTACAACAAATATAGCAGATAGGAGCAAGTTTAATGAGAATAAGTATAGGGTAGTACTTTTAGATTAGAAAGAAAAAACCCTAAATGGTTAACCATAAGATAAATAAACATAGAAGAAAAATTTAGAACTTTAGACTTAGTAAAAATGTCTTAGAAGACAATTAATCCTGATATAGACTCAGAAAAATGAAATGACTTGCCTAGAGTTAGACAACGTTAGTTACAAAGTCAAGGAAAAATCTGTTTTATGAGCCCCTGTTTAGATCTCTTTCAAGTCAATCATAATCATAAGTTTTACTGAAAAAGTTGTTGCCATCAACATCATTTAGTATTTATTGAGTGTCCACTATGCTGAAAACTACATGATCCTATGAAAAAGCTAATGAATTCAAATAACCTTTCGATTGAATTAGCGGTGTGCACACCAATGTATTGTACATATTGGTATGATCAGCCACAGCCAGACTCAGTGTGCATTGACCTAAACATCCTGTCGGGATCTTGGTCCACTTTGAGCATGAAGGACAAACAACAACAACAATAAAGTGTTGATTGGGGAAAACTAAGATTGTCTTATTCAAAATATGTGTCAATTTCAAAGAGATAATGAATAGAAATTCTAGAACTGCAAATGAAAAACCGAAGATGAAAAATATAAGATTCTAAAAAGTTTAGGTCCTATAACTATGAAACTGTGAATCTTTATTGTAGTAAGGCATATATACAAATGTTTTGCTGTTGAATTGTAAACTCAGTACATAAGAAAAAAAAATCACATTTTTTTGGTCAGTTCTTTGTGCTGCTCTTCAAAGAATGAATAATCGAAACAACCAATGACACTGAACAAATTGTCATTCTTATAAATGTGTGGTATATGAATCCCTAATCCAGAAACACTGAGCAAGCATATTAACTCCTTCACGTCCTTGTTCTCTAATCACTACTTGACCCATTATCTTGTATCAGTTAAATCCCATTTCTTTTCAATCATTGTTATATTCTCTGACAAAAATATTTGTGAATGTAGCAATATCATCTGACTCATATTGAATAAATGGCAATTCTTCCTTGATTTTGCTGTCAGTAATTTTTTTTTTCCACCCGGGAGGGTCAGAACTTCTATTGAAAGTTAGAGCACAAGACAAAAGTGTTCTCAGATCCTGCATATTTTTTGTTGTTCAAACTGTGCCTGCCTACGGGGAGCTGTGGTAAACTCAGAAATTGTTGAGATGAGACTAGTAACCTTGGGAGAAACCAGACCTGGTGCTGGATGGAAACCATGCTCAGGAAGCATTTATTAAGCACCTACTGTGTACCAAGGCATTGTATTAAATTCAAGTTAGTGTGATATGTATTAGCTAGTCAAGCTTGAGGGTAGAATTCAATAATTGCTAGTAATTACGTAGCACTTTAAGGTTTGCAAACATTTTACCAATACTATATGATTTTATTCTTACAATAATCCAGGGAGAAGTGCTATTATTTTTCCCCATTTTAAAGTTAAAAATCAATTTAAACGTGTAATTGCCAGCAACTGGAGGCTCAAAGGCACGGCAGTTATAAAAAATAAAGAGATAACAGCAACAGGGGCTAGGTGAGTCTGTACCATCTATATTATCACTGGTTTATTGAGCTGAGGGTCAAGATTTATATACTCTCTTAAGCAAGCACGCAAGCCCTTATTCCCATAAGAACATTTTTAGTTCATATCTTTTACTTCCAAATCTTAGTTCCTTCTGCGTAACAACCTTGGGGGGCACAATAGGGGTCAGGACAATCTCATCTTTGCTTATCAGGACAATCTCATCTTTGCTTATCAGGACTACGATGGTGCACCAACCCTGAGAACGTCAGCCTTTACACTAGTACAAGTATCAAGTACCTCACATTCTGAACTCCATCAGAAATGGCCCTCTACATATAATATCACATATAAAGTATAGCATACGTTACATATTATGTCCCTGAACTAGCCAATGCTATTGATTCATTTTCAAGGGGAAAAATGTATGTATACCATATATTCTCTATAATAACAATTATAACAAATATGCATTTGGCATAAAAGATAATATATTAATGTATACGTGTGTATGTACATATCTATAAGGTACATAATATATATGTAAAAATTTTTGCTAAATTCTATATAATATAAACTCAGGAAAAAGAAAAAAGGAACCCTATGCTTTAGTTAAAGGAAACAAACAAAACAATTCAATAGGAAAATGACTTTCAACACAATCATGCACATGTACACATAAAATCTCTTTGGAAATAAATCAGGCCCAGGGGATTCAAATGTATTTGTTGGTCTTTTCATGGAGGGCACGGGAGAGCAACATTTTGAAGTAACATTTTTCTTACTTATCTAGTAAAGGAGAAAGGCATTCCTCCAGGAACACATGTTAAAGGGTGATTGTTGTATAGTACTAAGTCTTTTCCTTGACTATATTAAGCCAGCATCCTGAACTCATATTAAAACTATAATTTGAGCTCTTAGACTGGAAAAATTGTTGCAAAGTCAACATGATTTTCCAATAACCAAAAAAAAAATCTCAGAAAACATTTCACTTTTCTTTTCATTGCTAAATTTTGCAAGTAAATGTTTTCACACTCTTTAGGAAAGTAACATTGGCTTTGTATAGGAGGGATCACAAAGGTGAAAGAGAATTTTTAAATGATGAGAAAAAATACAATGTTGCATTTCGAAAGCCAGTTTTATTTTAAGGAAAGAGAATTAGAAATATAAGCCAAGGATGCAGTGTTTTTTGATAGATTGCTTTTTAAAAAAATTGCTATTTATGCATTGTAAATAAATTAAAGAACTTCAAAGTATGAATAAATATACATGAAAAACTGGTTGAATGGCTATAAATGAACAAAATGAAAAATCTGATATGATCAGTTCAAACTGTGTTTAACCTAGTCATGCATGTAGTGTAATTATCTAGCCCCTTTCTTCATCTTTGGGCACTTAGGTCATACAGTGGGTAGGATGCCCAGCCTGGAGTGAAGAAGCCTTATCTTTCTGCATTCAAATATGGTTTCAGACACTTACTAGCTATGTGAGTGCCACGTGGCTGGGGCAGGGCTGGGCGCCACTCCCCTCCCGTGCACAATGGACCTTTGGGATCTGTTTTTCAGGGCTCTCTGGAACGGAAATCTCCTTCCTTGTGTTGCTGCGTGGCTTCCACTGTTCCAGAATTTGTTGGGAGTTCTTTTTAGAGGAAATCCTTGGGCTGTGGGTTCGGAGCTAGCATATGTGAATCTTTATACTCTGCCATCTTGGCTCCACCCCCCTCCACTTTATTTCTTAACTTTACATAGGTAAAAAATAAAACCATCTGCTATTACTCATATTGTTACATAATTGATTCTTTTTTAAAAAAATGTCATTAGAAAAACTGTAAGATTAAATGATTGTGTTACATGGAATAACTATTTACAATAAAATCAATTCCTTTATTTACACCTAATTGGAAAGATGACTCAGAGATCATTGGAGAGGAAATGTCCTTCTCTTGTTTTCTTTATTTTATATTAAGTATACAAATATTGATATTTTGCTTTTCTTTTTAAAATGTATCATTTTTGATCGTAACAAATATACTCCAATATTTCAATGGATCTGTGTTTTCATTAATGTGTGTATTCCTGCCATGATAGAAATAAGCACTCGTGCATGGCAGGCAAACTCATGTAGCATATCTTCACAAAAATTCAGTACACAGGATGCACTTAAAATATTGGATATTTTTCTAATGTTCTCTTGATACTGCATGGATGTCATGGAAACATATAGACTGTCTATTCATTGCCCCTTGCTCCTTCAATATGACCAGTCTATCTTTCTGGTCAAACCACCTTTATAAGCCCCCTTCATTCTATGACTTCCAGTGTTCTTCAGCAGATTTTCTTCACCCTCCTGACCACTCTTTCAAACTTTAATCTCCATATAAATTCTTTCTGAACACTTATGCCCAAATATTCCCCCATCTTAAACACCCTCATTTGATTTGAACATCTCCACTAGCAATCCTCCTATATCTTCTTTTCCATTTCTTGACTAAGATCCTTGAATAATCCACCTCTACCAGGTGTCCCCACTCCCTCTCTTCTTATTTGATTCTAAACTCTGTTCTGGTTGATATATGTTTTTAAATTAAATATTCTTGCTCATTTTATCAATCAATAAATCAATAAAACTTTATTAATTGCTTGCTATAGGACTATGATTACAAAGAATGAGATTATTACTACTCTTAAGTAGCTTACTTTCTGTTAGGAAATATAAAATGTAAATACACAAGCATATACCAAAAAAACACATCCCATATAAATAAAAATTAATCTCAGTTAGTTGGTAGAAGAGGGTACACTAACAGTTTTGTGACCAAGAAAGGCTTCATCTAAAAAGTGGTGCTGTAATTGAGTCTTGAGAGAGGTGAGCCATTGATTATATGTGGCAAGATGGAGGTACATATGGAGGTAGAGAGAGAATGCTTTTAAGGCATGGGACATGTTTGATGCAAAAGTAATGATATGAAGGATGAAGTGCATGTCTTCTGAGGAACAGAGAGAAAAATAGTTCAGACTTCAAAGTAAAAAGAACTAAATAATGTGTAAAGAGGATAGAAAGATGGGGAGTAGGCATTGTAAAAGCCTTTTTTTATTTTAGATGAGACGAAAGGGTAATCATTAGATTTCAATGAACAAGAAATAACATGGTTGTTCTACGTTTAATGAAAATCACTTTGCCAGGTATGGGAAGAGTAGACTAGAGTGGGGAAAATCTTGAGGCAGGGAGATGAATTAAGAGGTGATCAAAATAGACCAGTTAGAAGTCGATGAGAGACTGAACTAATGTGGTGATTATATAAATAGAGAGAAGATCCTTAGAACCAATAACTGTTGCCCTTGTAGGTACCAATGTCAACACCAGTAAAAGTTTGGGATACGAACTTAGGCACAGTACAAGGAATTTCATAATAATATTTTCAATTTTTTCTAGCATTGTATACAAATGTTTTCTGCCTCAGAGTCATCATCATTCATTTGGCTTTTCTGTGGTTCAAACACCATTATTTTCACAGATAATGTCTATTAACAGCTTAAAGGAAAGAAAGTACTGCTTTTATATACGAGAAGACAAAGGGATAAGAAAAAGCACAGCAGTCTATTCTGTCTCATCATTTTCCAAATGGAGTTTCTCAATTCATCCATTCCATTCCAAAATGAGCTCGTTTCTATTCTACTTATTATCTATAAGATTTCTCAAGGTTGCATGCTATTTAAACAAAAACGTCTTAGATATATCTAAGTAACTGGAAAGGCTTAGATGTCTGGTAATAAACTAGAAGGGTGAAAAATGGTTTATCAGTCTCTTTTCTCACTATAATTAGTAGCAAATACCTACTGTACGGGAAGTTTCTTTTTTTTCAAATTGTATCAGATGTCTCTTGCCACATTATCGCCTGTTGTTAAAAAATAGTTTGAATTCAGGCAGTTGAGTATACACACTGTAAGATATTTTTCAAATTTATATTTCTAGATAGATATCTGATGCAATAAAGTCAAAATATCTAATGACATCTGTAGCATTAATAGTTGTCAAACTCCTTTCACATACATTATTTCATTGATCTCTACTGCCTAAGAAGTAGACAGGGCAAATGTTCTTCTCTCTTTTTACTGATAATTAAAATGAGACAAATATAAGTCGAATAAATTGCCCAAGGCCAAACTACTAGAAAGTGTGAGAAGTATATTTAGAAATCAATTCATCTGTGTCCTCATTTAATCTTCTTTCAAAAATATTTGTTAACTGACTTATTTAACCTTTCCAAGATTCAATTTTCCCATATTGAAAAAAGAAATTTATATTACCAACTGATTTGGGTTATTGTGGTAGTACTTTGTAAAAATTAAACTTATTCAGGAATGTGGATTATTGCTATTTTTTTCATTATAACTAGCATTGAAATAGTGGTAAATTCGATCTTTCAATTGTAGGATTTCTCATCAACATCAGGTTATGCTGAATTTAACTCCAGAAGTTTTATAGACTAGTACTTAACAAATGATATTTGAGTGATTGATTGATAGCATACCATGTCCTTTTCACTCTATTTATATAAAGAGGTGAACTTGACAATGTGCTCAATCAGTTTAACAGTTTAATTGACAGCACCTGCTGCTTCTCTACAAGGTGTGATAATTCTTTGACATCTGTGGGAACACCAAGTTGCTAACAATGATATCTCACTGTGACAGTTTTTAAGCTGTACATCCTTTGAAGGTTTTTTTGATCACTCTAGTTAGAGTAGGCCCCTTCCTCCAGAGGAGAAAGAAGAAATTATTTTAGCCTAGAAAATCTTCTGTTTGGGGGAAGTTTAATCTTTCTCCATCCATAACCTATCTATATCCTAGCAATAGTTCCTACTCCTGCCTTGTTTTCTCTTTGCTTTGTCTCTTTTCTGGAACTCACATATTTAGACTTTTCTATGCCTGAAAACTTATACTCTAGAAATGTCTGTCTGAAGAATATCGATCTCATCACTAGAAAACTCACCATCCTTTTAAATTCTACCAGAATGAGTTCAGCCAAGATGCAAGAAGAATTCAGTTGAGCTCTCCCAATATTTCCCTCCCAACAACTTTAAAATAATGTTTAAAATCATTCTAGAGTGGCAGAGCCAACAAAAGATCAGAGCAAGATATTCATCCAAGTCAATACAACATAGGAGGTCAGAATGAGAGATCTGTGACCTGATGGAGGAGCCTGCCTCAGGGCCCATGTAGATGAAACACCAGTCCTGTTTTCAGAGGGAAGAGGTGGTGAAAACAGAATCAGCAGCAGACCTCAAGCCAGAAACTTCATGGAGACCTAGTGACTGATCAGATTGATCATAAAATGATTACAGAGTATCATTCTATGAATACTGGATGCAGGGTCAGGTACTCTTTGGTACATCCATTTCCTATAACAACTTCTGGGTTTAAGGACAAGGAAGACAACTTTCCAAGAAAAAAGAGTGGAAGTCCTGAGTGACAATGTAACTTCTGGCCCCAAAGGATCAGGGTCCGTGAAGAACTATATCCTTTCTGGTCCCAAGGAAGGAGAGACCTTAAGAAGCAATATCACTCTCCCACTGGATCAGGGGACCTTTCTGGGTAAGCACCAGAGTTCAGACTAACAGATTTAGGACAATACCCCTCCTCAGATCATACCATTTTGGAAGTACTGAAATCTTCCAAATCTCCATAACTAGGTCCAAAAAAAAACAATACAAAAAAGTCTGGAGAGAGGCCTCAACCCACCTGCTAAGAAGAAAGGTCAACAATAACAAGAAGATGTAAATCAAGAAAAAGATAAGAAAATGAACAAAAACACCACCAAACAAAAGATAACCTGAAAATTTTTATCTACTGTAGTGAAAGTGAAGATTAAGTTACAAATTCAGAAGAAGACAATGAAGTGGGAAAACAAGCACAAGCAAAGCCTCAAAGAAAAACGTGAACTGGGCACAAGTCCAAAAATAATTTCTGTGAGAGCTAAAATATGATTTTCAAAATCAAATTAGAGTAGCAGGGAAAAAAGAGGTAAATAAATGAAAGCAAAAGAATAAAATCATGAAAAAAGACAATTAACAGCTTGGTGAAAGAGGCATTAAATACAGAAAAAATAGAACTTTAAAAAATAGAATTGGCCAAATGGAAAAAGAGACCAAAAATTCACTGATGAAAATAGTACCTTCAGGGAGAACATCTGGCACTCAAGATGGCAGACAAAGCAGGAAATTGCCTGAATTATCCCACATTCACCTCCAAACAGCTATAAAATTGCACCCTCAAACAAATTTGAAACATCAGAACAAGTAAAAAGACAGGAAGAAACACTTTTCAAGTCCAAAATTCCCGGAAGTTGTGCAGGAAAGATTAGTCTCACTGAGGTTAAAAGGGAAGCACAGTCCACAACAGGAAGCAGCCTGACAAGTCAGCAGCAGGCCCTACCTCAGTAAGCTAGCAGGAGGTACTGAGGTTCGGTGCAGCACCAAAAATACAGGGAAACACAAATGCTGAGACATAACCTATCCCCCACCATGCCTCATCACAGCAGCAAATAAAAAAGAAATGAGAGCACTGGAATTCCCCATGTTCTTCAGAGAGGCTCTGAGCAAATGAATATATGCCAGCTCTGGGAACCCTTCCAAATGCTTCAGTACAGTGCCAGATGAAATGCCAGATCCCTACAGGATGAAGTATTGTCAGTCAATAAAACTTCCATCGCCTCAGCACAGCACCAGGAGAATCATTGAACCACCACAGCCCAGTAGCACAGGTGTCTCATGTGGACCTCAGGGCAGCATCAGTGTAATATCATGCAAGCATCCAGAGCTTGTAGCCCCCAGGAAAAGAAGCTTGGGACATTGTTCCTTTGACTCCCAGAAGTGTACCTCAAATTTGAAAGAAAATTGCTGGAAATAAATGAGTAAAAATCAAAGCAAAATAAAAATCTTATCACAAACGGTTATTATGGACAAGGAAAATCAAGATACAAACTCAGAAGAGTATAACAATGTCAAAATGTCTACATGTCTACATTACAAGTCCAAAAGGAAAATGAAAATTTGGCCTTAAGTCCCAAAAGAAGACTTGGAAGAACTTAAAAAGAGTTTAAAAATCAAATTAAAAAGGTAGAAGAAAAACTGGGAAAAGAAAAAATGGGGAAAAAGTCATGCAAGAGAATCATGAAAAAAGACTCTAGAACTTGGGGTAAAATATCACTTACAAAGCAGAATTGGCTACAGGGAAAAGGAGATGCAACAATCTAATGAAGCAAGCAAATCCTTAAAAAATAGAATTGGTCAAATAGAAGAAAAAGTAAAAAAAAATTAACAAAAAGACATAATTCCTTAAAATAAGAATTGGATAAAAATTAGAATAATGACTTATTAAGAATCAAACAAAATCAAAAGAATGGAAAAGATCAACAAAAATGTAAAATTCTTCATTGGAAAACAACTGTCTTGGAAAACAGAACAAAGAGGGAGATTTCAAAGATCATTGGACAACCTGAAAGCCATGACCAAAAGGAGGATATCATATTTCAAGAAATTATCCAAGGAAACTGACCTTATTCTCTGGAACCAGAGGATAAAGTAGAGATTGAAAGACTCCAATCCAAAATGAAAACCTCCAGGAACATTATAATGAAATTTCAGAACTCCAAGGTCAATAAAAAATTATTACAAGCAGCCAGAAAGGAATAATGTAAACATTGGAGAGCCACAACCAGGATTTAACAGGACTTAGAGCTTCAACATTAAAGGATAAGAGGTAATGGAATACGATATTACAAAAGGTAAAGGAGTTAGTACAAGCACTCAGAATCACCTACCCAGTGAAATTGAGTATAATCCTTCAAGGGGAAAATGGCCATTCAATGAAATAGAAGACTGAAGTTTTTCTGAGAAAAAGAGTAAAGCTGAACAACAACAAAAAAAAATATTCTCAATATCAGCTCAAGAGAAGCATAAAAAGGCAAAAAGCAAAGAAAATAGCATAAAGTATTCAATAACAATACTAAATTACTAGTATCATAAAGGAAAAGTGTTAGTTCCATCAATGAATATGAAATTAAAACAATTATTAAGTTATTTTTGTCTAATTATGTCAGTGAAATTGGCAATCTAATTGAATAGTGTGAATGTTCATAAAAATATAAATTGACCCAATGGATGGATGCAGATGTGAATTCTATGAAACATTTAAGAAACAATTAATCTCTATGCCACATTAACTATTTGACAAAACAGGTAAAAAAGGAGTCTTCTTTTGTAACACAAATAAAGTTTTGATACCAAAACCAGAGAGAGTAAAAACAAAGAGAGCAAACTATAGATCAATTGCCTTAATGAATATCAATGCAAAAAATTTAAATTAAGTACTAGCTAGGAGACTACTAAAGCAATACATCACAAAAATCATGTATTATGATGAGATGCAATTTTAAATATAATATTTTCCAAATTGCATTTAAAACAATTTTAGCTTTTTTTAAAATTTTGATATCCAAATTCTCCCTCTCATTCTTCACCCCTTCATTGAGAAGACAATCAACTTGACAAAGGTTATAAATGTGTAGTCATGTAAAAGATATTTCCAGGTTAAATCATGCTGCTAAAGAAAACACAGATTTAAAAAAAGCAAAATGAAGCAAAGAAAAAATTCTCTCAATGTGCATTCAGGCTCAGTCAGTTATTTCTCTAGAGATGGACAGCACCTTTTATCATAAGTCCTTGTGAATTTTCTTGGATCATTGCATTCCTGAGGATAGCTAAGTTATTAAGATCATCATACAATATTGCTGTTATTTTATACAATGTTCTCCTGATTCTTCGCATTTCACCTTGCATTAGTTTATATAAGTCTAGGTTTTTGAAAGAGCATCCTGCTCATCATTTCTATCATAATCATATACCACAATTTGTTCAGTTATTCCCCTATTTATAGACATCCCCTCAATTTCCACCACTAAAAGAGCTGTTATAAATATTTTTGTACATACAAGTCCTTTTCCTTTCTTTAATCTCTTTGGGATATATATCTAGTAGTGACATTGCTTGGTTAAAGTACATGCATGGTTTTATAGTAATTTCAGCATAGTTTCAAACCGCTCTCCCAAATAGCTGAATCTGTATGCGACATCAACAATAGTGTATTAGTGTTCTAGTTTTTCAATATTGCCTCCTGTATTTGTATTTTCCCTCCCCCAATCTGGTCTCTCTTCCATCAGTCCCCCCATCCCCTTCCTCTGTTACTAGTGTGTAAGCTATTTCCTCTTTGAGTCAATTCTGATAAGAATTCACAAACTTTCCCCCTTCCCCCTTTTCTTTATTATTTAGCATTTCTTTTTCCCATAAAATATAAATATAAAATATATTTCCCATAAATTATAAAAATATATTTTTATATTTTTTAAAAAACATTGTTTACCAAATTCTTTCCTTTCCCTAACCCCTCTCCCATTGAAAAGGCAAACAATTCCATATAGGTCATATAAGTGTAGTCATGTAAATCCTACTCATAACTGTCATGTTGTGACAGCTATGTAAACATAGAGAAAAATTCAATAAAAATAAAGTAAAAAAAGTATGCCTCAATCTGTACTCATATGTCATCAGTTTTTTGTCTGGGGATGGATCACATTTTTCATCCTCAGTCCTTCAGAGTTGTCATTGATCATTGTATTATTGAGTATAGGTAAATCATTCACAATTGATCATCTTACAATATTGATGTTATTTTGTACCTAGTACATTTCACTTTGCATCAATCCATGCAAGTTGTACAGCAGTAATCCATTACATTCATATACAACAACTTGCTCATCTATTCCCCAGTTGATGAGCATCCCCTTGATTTGCATGTCTTGGCAGAGAGCTGCTATAAATATTTTTGTACTTATAGGTCCTCCTTTTTTATCTCTTTTAGGATAAAGACCTAGTACTGATATTATTAGATCAAAGGGTATTTATGATTTTATAACTCTTTGGTCATAGTTCCAAAGTACTCTACAGAATGGTTTAATTAGTTCACTACTCTAAGAGAATTTTGATATCTCATTTTTTCCACATCTTCTTCAACATTTACCATCAACCTTTTCAAACCTATTAGGCAATCTAATAGGTATGAGGTAGTACCTCAGAATTGTTTTAATTAGCATTTCTCCAGTTAGAATTAGAATATTTTTTCTTATAAATATAGATAGCTTTAATTACCTCATGTGAAAACTGATTATATATTTTAATCATTTATCAGTTTGGGAATAGCTTTTTTATAAGTTTGATAGAGTTGTTTATATATTAGAAGAATGAGACCTTTATAAGAGAAACTTCAACATTTTTCACAGTTATTGTTGCTAAGTGTACTTCCCTTCATCATATTTCTCATAACGTCATTTATTCTATTCTCTCCTTTCACCCTGTCCCTCCTCAAAAGTATGACAGCATCACCACTTCTTCTCTTATACCCCTCCCCTTCTATTTTCCTACTGAGTAAGAGATTTCTATTAGCAATTGCCTGTATATCATATTTCCAAAGTTGAAGGTAAAAACAATTTTAGTGTACGTTTTAAATATTCTTGCATTCTAAATTCTCTCCCATTACCCTTGCTCCCCATTGAGAAGGCAAACAATTAAATATAGGTTATACATGTGCAACTGTACAAAACATTTTCATAATAGTCATGTTGTGAAAGAATAACTATATTTTCCTCCATCCTGTCCTGCCTCCATTTCTTCTGTTCTGTCCTTTTACCCATCCCTCCTCAATATGTTTGCTTTTGATCACACCTCCCCCAATCTGCCCTCCCTTTTATCACCTCATTTCCTCCCTACTTTCCTATAAGGTAAAACAGATTTCTAAAACCAATTGAGTGTGTATATTATTCCCTCTTTCAGTTAATTCTCATGAGAGAAAGTTTCACTCATTCTCTCTCACATTGCCCCTCTTCTCTACTGTAAAAGATTTTTCTTCCCTTTTTTTGCATGAGATAATTCATCCCAAAGTACCTCTTTCTTTCTTTTTCTCCAAGTACATTCTTCTCTCATCCTTTAATTTTATTTTTAGATATCATTCCTTCATGTTCAACTCACACCTGTGCCATCCATCTCTCTATCTATATATTCCTTTAACTGACATAATAATGAGAAAGGTCTTACGAGTTATACATTTCATCTTTCCATGTGGGAATGTAAACAGTTAACTTTAATAAGTCCCTTATTATTTCCCTTTCTTGTTTACAATTTTATGCTTCTCTTGAGTCTGGTATTTGACAAGCAAAATTTCTATTCAGTTCTGTTTTGTTTTTTCTCAAATATGCATGAAATTCCTCTATCTCACTGAAAGTCCATTTTTTCCCCTCATGGTCTCAGTTTTGCTGGGTAGGTAATTCTTGATTGCAACACTAGCTCATTTAACCTCTGGAATATCCTATTCTTGGCCCTCCGATCCTTTAACATAGAAGCTGCTAAATTTTATGTTATCCTGATTGTGGTTTCACAATATTTGAATTGGTTCTTTCTTGCTCTCAGTCTTGTGGGCAGCCTTTTGGAGGGCTTGGTACCTGTCCTCAAGTTTTACCCCCAATATGGTATGGTAAACGGTGGAGGCAACACTTATAGCAAACGGTGACAATTGTGGGTAATGGTCCTGTTACAACTGATTACCCATGGTCAGGTTTAGAAGTCAAACATTTGGAGCATAATGTGATATGGGTGACATTTTTTTGTATTGCTCAGTGAAAGCTAGAGAACCCATTGTTTGCAATATTTTCTCCTTGACCTGAGAACTCTAGAATTTGGCTATAATATTCCTGAGAATTTTCAACTTGAGATCTCTTTCAGGAGGTGAATGGTGGATTCTTTCAATTTCTATTTGACCTTCTAGCTCCAGAATATCAGGGCAGTTTTCCTTTATAATTTCTTGAAAGATTACATGAATTGGGTGTGTGTGTGTATGTACATATATATGTATATATATGTACATACACACACACATACACATATATACACACATATACACAAATATACACATATAAATACATACATACATACACACATATATGTATGTGTGTATGTATGTATATAGATAGATAGCTAGACAGATGGACAGATACATATAAATGTAGATAGATATATGCATACATAATGCATACATACACATAAAAAACATATCCACATATACATAATGCATATATACATACATATATGCATAGATATACATATATACGTATATATGCACAAGTATATAAATTTCTTGATTTCTCATAGAATCATTAGCTTCCATTTGCTCCATTCTGATTTTTAAGGAATTATTTTCTACGGTGAGCTTTATTACTTCCTTTTGCATGTGTCCAATTCTGCTTTTTAAAACATCCCTCTCCTAATTGGCCTTTTGGCTTCTTGTTGTCATTTGGGCTAACCTATTTTTAAGGCATTATTTTTTTCAGTATTTTCAGGTTTCCTTCAGCAAACTGCTGACTCATTTTTCATGATTTTCTTGTATCACTCTCAATTCTCTCCCCACTTTTTCCTCTACTTCTCTTACCTGATTTGCAAAATCCTCTCTGAGTTCTTCCTTGGCCTGTGATGAATTTCTTTTTTCCTGGAGATGTTGGATGTAAGAGCTTTGACTTTATTGTCTTCTTTTGAGTATATACTTTGCATGTATCTCTCAAGTCTTCATTTTCTTAACTTGCTCTCTGTCTTGTGGGCAGCCTTTTGGAGGGCTTTGTACCTGTCCTCAAATTTTGCCCCCAATATGGTGTGGTAAAGGGTGGAGGCAATACCTATATCAAACGGTGACAATTGCGGGTAATGGTCCTGTTGCAACTGATTACCCATGGTCAGGTTTAGAAGTCAAACATTTGGAGCATAATGTGATATGGGTGACATTTTTTTGTATTGCTCAGTGAAAGCTAGAGAACTCATTCTGGAGATACTTGATGGGTACAGCTCAACTCCATCCTCTGAGACCTGCAAGAAATATTCAAGGAGAGGTATGGAACCAAGATGGTGGAGTAGAAAGACACATCTACTCTAGTTCTTCTCCCCAGACCATAAAATACGTGTAAAAATGACTCTAAATGAATTCTAGAGCAGCAGAAGCTATAGACCAACAGAGTGGAAGAGGTTTCCAACCGAACTTAGCCTAGAAGACTCACAAGAAAGGTCTATCACTTGGGGCACAGAGTGGAGTGCAGCCCATGGAAGCCAGCCCAGCCTTGGCCACATGGCACTGGCAGGAACAGGACGGGAACAAGCCTTGGGGATGTAATCCCCAGCAGTAGTTGAAGTTCCCAGATCCCTAAATCCACAAATTCCAAAACCAACATCAAAGGTCAGTGAGAAAGCTTTTTCATCTGGGGGAGAAGGAAGCAGGATCTTCCACTAGCCCTAGTCACAGACAGCAGTGGTAGCAGCAGCACCATCCATTTTTGGAACTCTCAGCCTAAAGATCGTGTGGGAATTGAGTCTCTGATCTATGTCTCAGCCCTGAGTGGTGGCCCAGGGATGAGGAAAGGTGCTAGTATGGTAGAGCTAGTGGAGGATCTGGAAAGGGAAATTTACTTGCATATCCTGGGCAGCAAAGTTTTGGTAGCTCCAAGGCCAGAGAGCATTTAGGGTTAGGGTTAGGTGCAGGCCAGGAGAGGAATAAGCTCCTCTCCCTTTACTGTGACAACTTGGAGGAACTGAGAACTTACAGGCTCCCAGAATATACCCTCCTTTTGACACAAGACTCAAAAGTCAAGTAATGGACTGGAAAAATGTCCAAAAAAGGGAAAAAATAAGACTATAGAAGGTTACTTTTCTGGTTAACAGATATTTTCTTCCATCCTTTCAGGTGAGGAAGAACAATGCATACTATCAGAGGAAGATCCAAAAGTCAAGGTTTTTGCATCCAAAGCCTCAAAAAAAAATGTGCAATGGTCTCAAACATGCAATAGCTCAAAAAAGATTTTCAAAATAAAGTAAGAGAGGTGGAGGCGAAATTGGGAAGAGAAATGAGAGTGATGGAAGAAAATTTTGAAAAACGAGTCAACAGCTTGTGAAAGGAGACCTAAAAAACACTCAAGAAATACTACCTTTAAAAATAGGCTAACTGATTTGGCAAAAGAGGTCCAAAAAGGAGGAGAATGCTTTAAAAAATATAATTAGCCAAATGGAAAATGAGGTTGAAATGCTCACTGACGAAAATAGTTCTTTAAAAATTAGAATGGAACAGATGGAAGCTAATGACTTTATGAGAAACCAAGAAATTAGAAAACAAAACCAAAACATGGAAAAAAATTGAAGACAATGTGAAAAATCTCATTGGGAAAACAACTGACCAGGAAAATAGATCCAAGAGAGACAATTCAAAATTTATGGGACGAACAGAAAGACATGATCAAAAAAAGGAGCCTAGATATCATCTTTCATGAATTATCAAAGAAAATTGCCAGAACAAGAGAGCTAAATATATATTAAAAGAATCCTCTGATCACCCTCCTAGGATTATTGTGGCCAAATTCCAGAGTTCTCGAGTCTTGGAGAAAATATTGCAAGCAACTAGAAAGAAACAATTTGAGTACTGTGGAAATACAACCAGGATAACACAAGATGTAACAACTTCTACACTAGGAAACCAAAGGGCTTGGAATGTGATATTCCAGAAGTCAAAGGAACTGGGATTAAAATCAAGAATCACCTACTCAGCAAAACTGAGTATAGTACTTGAGGGGAAAGGATGGTCATTCAATGAAATAGAGGACTTTCAAGCATTCTTGATGAAAAGACCATAGATGAATTGAAATTTGACTTTCCAACATAAGAATCAAGAAAAGTATGGAAAGATAAACAGGAAAGAGAAATCATAAGGGATTTACTAAGTTGAAGGGCTGTATTCCTACATGGAAGGATAATATTTGCAACTCTTGAAACTTTTCTTTGTATTTGGATAGTTGGAGAGATTATTCATGTATACATACATACATGTATGAATATATACACATACACATACATAGACAGAGGGCACAGGTTGAGTTGAATAGAAAGGGATGATATCTAAAAAATAAAATTAAGGTGTGAAAAAGGAATATATCTGGAGGAGAAATGAAGAAATGGAATGAGGCAAATTTTCTCCCATAAAAGACCCAAGAAAAGCTTTCACAATGGAGGGGGAAAGAGGGAAGGTGAGAGAGAAAAAAGTGAAACTTACTCTCAACACATTTGGGTTAAAGAAGAAATAACATGTGCACCTTCAATTTGGTATGAAAATCTATCTTATGGCAAAAGAAAGTAGGGGAGAAGGGGTAAGTGGGGTGGGGGGGATGATGGAAGAGGGGCAAATGAGAGGAGTAATAAGAAGCCATCATTTTAGGGGAGGAACAAGGTCTAAAGAGAGTTTAGAATAAATAGGAGGCAGGATAGGATGGAAAGAAATATAATTTGTCTTTCAAAACATGACTATTAAGAAAATCTTTTTCAAAACTACACATACATAGTCAATATTGTATTGTTTGCCTTCTCAGTGGGGATGGGTGAGGAAGGAGAAGGGAAAAGAAGTTGGAACTCAAAGTTTAAGGAAGGAATGTTGAGAATTGTTTTTGCATGAAACTAGGAAATAAGAAATACAGGCAATGGGGTATAGAAATCTATCTTGCCCTACAAAAAAAGAGAGCAAATGAGGATATGGGAAGGGAGGGGTGTGATGGAAAGGAGAGCAGATTGGGAGAACAGGTAATTAGAATGCACGGTATTTTCAGATGGAGAGAGGAGAAATGGGGAGAAAATTCAGAACTCAAAATCTTGTGGAAATGAATAATGAAAACTAAAAAGAAAAAACTATGCTCAAGGACAGTTTTAGCAATTAGTAGCTCTACAAAACATACCTGTGCAACTGATGCAGCAACTATTGCATCATATGAGTCCTGTCCAGCTTGTTGATGGAGTCCTTGATGTATATTGATGAACTTTGGAAGAAAATTCTGATGCATTATTTTGAAGATAATTTTACTGCTGGCAGTGGTAACCCACATCTGAGGGAATTCAGATAGGCCTTATTCCACATGAACCCAGACTTGACATAAGACTTGTTAAATGCAAGCTCATTCCCCCTAGAAATTTTGGGAGAAACAGGCTACAGAATGAAAAGACCAATTTTTCCCCTTGTGGATTGCTTGGTGTAATTGTGGATTTTGATAGTTTGCATTTAAGTATTTGCCCAGGCTAGTTGTATTGTCCCCACCCAGTTTATGAACTTCATAGCTATGCTCAGATAGGTACTGGACTACTGTGCTGTATAGAAACTTTTTAATATCTCCATCATAATAATAGCAAATTAGAAGAATCAACAAGCAATGGTCTAGGTGATCTTCTAAATCAACTCCTGCTCCAAACACATAAATAATCCTACAGCCTAAACAGTTTAAGTCCCTTTTGGCATAGAAGATCAATTTCTTTGTTCTTACATACTTTAATTATCTAGCCAACTGTGGGCGGAGCCAAGATGGCAGAGTAGAAAGACTCACATATGTTAGTTCCAAACCCACAGCCCATGGATTTCCTCTAAAAAGAACTCCCAACAAATTCTGGAACAGTGGAAGCTGCGCAGCAACACAGTGAAGGAAATTTCCGTTCCAGAGAGCCCTAATAAACTCATCCCAAAGGTCCATCGCACCCCGGATGGGAGCTGAGCCCTACCCTGCCGCAGCTGCGCAGCACTGAGAGGAGCGAGCAGGCTTCAGGGACAGAATCTCCAGTGGCCGCGAAGGTCCCTCCACCCACAGATGCACAGGTCAGTGAGAGAGATGGGCTGAGAGCAGAACGGGGGTGTCTCCGGGACACAGGCCCCCTGGGGAGGCAGCGGCAGAGGCAGCAGGCAGCCAGAGGCTCCCAGAGCAGGCAGGAGCTCAGAAGCAGCTCCATTACAAAAGGACTCTACATAAATCCCCTAAGGGAACTGAGCCTGGGAGGCTGCCCTGCCCCCACCTGAGTACTAGGAATTAAGCTCCCATTGATTAGCATCCAGGCCTGCCGCCAAAAGCCCTGAGGCTTGGGAGCAGCATTTGAATCTCAGATACCAAGCACTAACTGGGCAGACCTAGGCCAGGAGTGGAGAGGACTCCCAGAAGTCAAGTAACTGGCTGGGAAAATGCCCAGAAAAGGAAAAGAATAGAAGGTTATTTTCTTGGGGAACAGATGATTGTGCCATTCCTCTCTGACGAAGAAGACTAATGCTTACCATCAGATAAAGACATAGGAGTCAAGGCCTCTCTATCCCAAACATCTGAAATAGGTATCCCATGGGCTCAGGTCATGGAAGGCCTCTGTATCCTAAACATCTGAAATAGGTATCCCATGGGTTCAGGTCATGGAAGAGCTCAAAAAGGATTTTGAAAATCAAGTTAGACAGGTGGAGGAAAAACTGGGAAAAGAAATGAGAAAGATGCAAGAAAAGCATGAAAAACGGATCAATACCTTAATAAAGGAGACCCAAAAAATATTGAAGAAAATAACACCTTGAAAAATAGGCTAACTCAATTGGCGAAAGAGGTTCAAAAAGCCAATGAGAAGAAGACTGCTTTCAAAAGCAGAATTAGCCAAGTGGAAAAAGAGGTGCAAAAGCTCACTGAAGAAAATAGTTCTCTCAAAATTAGAATGGAACAGATGGAGGCTAATGACTTTCTGAGAAACCAAGAAATCACAAAACAAAACCAAAAGAGTGAAAAAATAGAA
>JAQQSK010000305.1:0-23092 GCA_028658325.1 Potorous gilbertii
AAAAAAAGTAGACTGATTCCTTAGTCATGAAGAAAAGCTTCAGACACCCAATCATCCACCTAGTAATTGAGTTTCCAGACTTTCAAAGATAAAGTCAACAAGTATTTCCTCTTCTCGTATATAATGTATATTCAATTCAATTAAATGAACATTTAATGTGCAAAGCTCAGTGCTAGGTACTTGGAATACAATGATGAAAAATATGCTGGTCCTTCTATCAAGGAATTATTCCATCTATATGACATGTAAACATATGAGAAAAATACAAGGTAGAATAACATAAAGGCAAAGGAAAAATCCATGTAAAGTTATACAAAAAAATTGAAAGAGAGTAAGAACACTTTCAGGGGTAAGAAAGGAGGCTTCATGAATGAGGTGATAACTTGAGCCTTGAGGAAGTTAAGTTTTTCAATAGGTAGAAATAGCTAGAAAAGTGTTTGTGGCACAAGAGGATGGCCTGTATGGTACCCATAGATGAGAGATCCAATATGAAACTAAGGAATAACTTGGTTTGATTACATAGGCATGGATGGAATTCAATTAAATACCTTAATAAATAATTAAATAACTCTTATATGCAAAACATTATGATCACTGCTGCACATGCAAAGAAAAAATATATCTTGATCACAAGAATCTTATGTTCTCCTGGGATGATACAGATAGATAAATAAATGATGTATTACAAGAATAAGGGGGAGTTTATATACCTCCTCTATCAGTTAATAAGAGTGAAGACATAATATCCTCCAGTGGCATTGCCTGGATTCAACTCCACCATTCCTATTCTCCACACTTGCCTAGGGAAAGCTCATTACCAAGAAAGTCATTATCACAGAGGCATATGAACTCTGATCTTGACTTCAGTATCCTTATTTGCCTCTAGTCCTCTGATTGGAGGGCAGGAGCAAATCAATCCTCCCAGACCTTTATTTAAAGAGGGTTCAGTAGCTCAGCCAACTCTTCTTCATTACTTGGATTTAACTCCATGATCATTGTGCCTTACTTTGGGTTATTCCTCACCCTCCTCCCTGTCCCTGCTCCAGGTTGTCAGTTTTGTTTTGTCTGTTGTCTCACCCCACAACCTCATCCCACCATTATATTACTATTTCTTTGAGCATTGTGGTTGTCATTATTTTTTTCTTATTTGTATCTCCAGCTTAACATAGTTCCTGGTAAATAGTAGGCACTTAGTAAATTTATATTGTATTGTGTTTTATTGTATAGACAAGATATTCCTTACCTTTTTGTCTCTCTATGAATTGTAAACTACTTTGATTAGGTGAAAAGGGGAGGATCTGCTTGGCTAACCAAACAAGATAACCATATCTCTGGAGACTTTAAACAGTAGGAAAGATTTCAGCAGGGAGTCAGCCTAGATGAAATGCCATTTAAGTGGTGGACCAAGCTAGGAATGGAAAGTTTCAAGTCAGAGGATTCCAATTTAAGCAAAGTCCCTGAGAGGGAATCATTTTTGATATGTGAGTGGGTAATAAGTGTGGGGAAAGTAAGATGGAGAAGAGAATGCCTCTCTCCTCCCCAATACCCATAGACTTTGTCCTTAGAGGGACTGGACTAATAAGTGACAATTACTCCAATAAAGAGCAATAGTCATGCAAATAAAGGCAGTGTCAAGGAACATGATTTTCCAAGCTCAAAGAGTTATGTCATCTTTGAACTTCGGGAAAGTACTAACCCTCAAAGGCTAGCAATGTACTACAAGAAAGAAAATTCATGATGATTCTACAAAGAGAGAAAGGGATTTTCAGTGACCAAGGGTTGTGTTACCATTTTGCTACGAGCCTACCTAATGGCATCTGTATTTCATTCTGTCTTTCCCCAAGGTTCTGTTGTGAGTTAAAAAAAGAACAACAACAAGAAACAGGATTTCTGGGTAAATTCTAATAATCAATGTTATCAACCACTACTAGCAAGTAGATTAACAAAAGGACTGGTTTGTCCCCTTGATGATCAAAAAGAACTAACTTGTGAAACTTTCAATACCAAAAAAGCCTTTGGAGAAAGGGGTGTAGCTGAGAATAGAAATCAACTTTGATTAATAAGTCATGACAAGAATAAATATTATAATGTGAGATAGGCTGATTTTAATGAGTGGATGGGGAAACCTGACTCTGACGACTCAGTTTTGGGGAAAGAGAATTATCTGAGTGGTAGAGTAAGAGCAACTACTCATCTAAGCTCTTAGACAAAATCCTTCAGATACCTCTAAAAAGAGAATCTGACCAAATTTTGGAGGGGCAGAATGCATAGGAGACAGACTGTGATAGATTCACAGCCCAGGACAGACTAGAAGGCCAACAAAAAGGTTCTGTTCCACAGGGGTGGAAGAGCACACATTTCACAGTGCAGCGCATCCCAGGGCAGTCTGAGGCAGCAGCTTGCACTGAAGAATCTTGGGCATATCAGCCCAGGATGGGAGTCCAGGGGAATCCAGTGAATGAGAGCTGTGGAGCCCCAGGTATCTGTAGTGGCTGTTCCTGAGACTATCAGTCCACACATTTAATGTCTGTAAGTCACCTACTTGAACTTATGGGAGCCAAAATGGCAGAGTGATTGGTAAATGCTCTCTCCTCCTCCCCTTACTGACCTTGAAAAAACCATAAAATATTTTCCCTAGAAACATCCTAGATCAGTGAGATCAGCAGAAGAGGCAAAGTCTCATAGCACATGATGCTGGGAAAATCGCTAAGGATGATTCCTCTTTTGGTGGCAGAAGGGGAGCAGTGCAGGACCAGAGTTGTCCCAGATAGCCCCACCTCAACAAACTGGGAGGATATCTGGAGTCTCAGGGGAGTGGAGCCTTTCAACCACCAACACCAGGACCCCAGGTATGCCTCAGCATGCCAGGTAAAACAGGAAAACACTAGGGCAGCCTGGATCATCAACCTATAAGCTTACCTTTGCTCTAGCTAAGTTGAGGAGACTTCTTGTGGCCAGACCACCCCTCCTCCGCACTTAAAAATCTAGTTCCAGGGCAAATCCAGAGAAACACAAAAAAGACTTCACTTGACCTCTGTTTTATCACACCAGTCAGCTCAGCACCAGGTTCTTTAGCTTCTAGCTGAAAAAACCAGAGGTCACAACACAAAAAAACCTCAACATCATGAGTAAGAAGCAAAGCAGTAAAGAATAGAACGTGGAATCTTTGTAACAGGAGAAGGACCAAAACACGAATAACAAAGGGGTCAGCATTGAGACTGTACTTCCATCTGAAACTTCAAAAGGGACTATGGAACTGGTCACAAGCACAAAGAGCACTCTTGGAAGACCTGAAGAAGGATTTTGAAAGCTAAATTAGAGAAATAGTTGAAAAATTAGCCAATGATTTTAAAAGTATGAAAAAAGAATTCATTAAAGAGAAAAAGCTCCTTAAAAAGGAAAATTGGGCAAATGAAAAAGGAAATACAAAAACTAAGTGGAGAAAATAATTTCTTAAAAAGAATAATTGGACAGATAGAAAAGGAAATGCAAAAGTTAACTGAAGAAAAGAATTTGATAACAATTAGAACGGAGCAAGTAGAAGCTAATGACTCTATGGGACATCAAGAATCAGTCAATCAAAATCTAAAGAATGAAAGACAGAAGAAAATGTAAAATATCACATTGGAAAAACAACTGACCTGCAAAATAGGTCCAGGAGAGAAAACTTAAGAATCATTGGACTACTGGAAAGTCATGATGAAAAAAAGAGCCTGGACAATATCTTCCAAGAAATCATCAAGGAAAACTGCCCAGAAGTCCTAGATCCACAGAGCAAAATAATCATTGAAAGAATCCACTGTTCACCTCCTGAAAGGGGTCCCAAACTAAAACAACGAAGGAATATCATTCCCAAATTCCAGAACTATCAATAAAGGCAGACAAAAAGAAAAACAATTCAAATATCGAGTAGCTATAGTCAGAATCACACAGGACATTGCAACTTCTACATTAGAAGATCAAAGGAATTGGAATATGATATTCTGTAAAGCAAATGACCTGGGACTACAACCAAGGATCAATTACCCAGCAAAGTTGACCATAATATTTCAGACAAGGAGATGGACATTCAGTGAAATAAGGGATTTCCATACCATCCCTATAAAAAGGCCAGAACTCAATGGAAAATTTGATCCTCAAACACATGTCCCAAGAGAGGCATAAACAGGTAAATAGGGGAAAAGAAAAACTTGCTCTTCAATATGGGCAAACTTTACATCCCAGTATGAGAAGATGATACTTGTTAATCTTGATAATTATACATGTATCACGAAATACAAAAAGCATATACATAGAGAGAACAGGTATAAAATAAATGATGTGAAGATAAAAGTGTTATTTAAAGAAGGAAAGGAATTATAGCAGTAGATGTGAAAAGGAGAGGCCAGAAAATGGTAAATTACATCATAGGAAGAGGTACAAAATTATATTACAGTAGATGGAAAGAGGGGAGGGAGAGTAGCATTATTTGAGAGGTACTCTCATCTCATTTGGGTCAAGGAGGGAACAACAAATTTAATTAAGTATATAAATCTAACATGCTCTAATGGTGGTAGGATTAGAAGGGGGAAAGAAAGAGGAAGGGAAGGAAAAGGGAGAGAAGAAGTAGTAAGTATAAAGGGGAGTAAAATGGAGAGAGGCTGAAAGAAGGAAGGGAAGTCTGTGGGAGGTGGTGGTCAAAAATTAAAACTCTATTGTGGAGGGAAAGGAGAAGGGAGAACTAAAAGTAAATACATTTGGAAAGAAGATGGAGGGAAAGAAACAGATAGTAATCATGACTGTGAATGTGAATGGGATGAGGTCTTCCATAAACCAGAGATGGATAGCAGAATGGATTAAAAACCGTAATCCAACAATATATTATTGACAAGAAAAACATTTGAAATGGGGGCTTACACAGAGGGTAAAGGTAAAAAGTTGGAGCAGAACATATTGTGCTTCATCTGAAAGCAAAAGCAGAGATAGATCTAATCAAAAGATATAAGGAAGGAAACTATATCCTGCTAAAAGTCACCATAGACAACAAAGCAATATCAGTACTAAACATATATGCTCCAAGTGGTATAGCATCCAAATTCTTAGAAGAGAAGCTAAGGGATTTACAGGAAGAAATAGACTGCAAAACTATACTAATGGGGGACCTAAACCTTCCCCTCTCTAAAGTTGATAAATTTAACCTCAAAATAAACAAGAAAGAAGTTAGGAGGTGAATAAAACTCAGGATAAAGTAGATATGATAGATCTCTGGAGAAAATTGAATGGGGATATAAAGGAATATATTTTTTTCTCAGATGTACATGACACAAAATTGACCATGTACTAGGGCATAAAAACCTTACAATCCAGTGCATAAAGGCATAGATGGTTGATGCATCCCTCTCAGATCATAATCCAATAAAAAATTATATGTAATAAAAGGCCACAGAAAGATAGAACAAAAGCCATTTGGAAACTAAATAATCTAATCCTAAAGAAGGAGTGGATTGCACCACACATCATAGAAACAATCAATAACTTTATTCAAAAGAATGACAATAATGAGACCTCCTATAAAATCTTATGGAATACTGCAAAAGCAATTTCTAGTGGAAATTTTACATCTTTGAATGCCTACATGAATAAATAGAGAAAAAGGAGATCAATGAATTGTGCATGCAGTTGAACAAGCTAGATAAAGAGCAAAGGAAAATTCCCAAATAAATACCAAATTAGGAATATTGAAAACCAAAGGAGAGACTAAAAATTGATAAGAAAGTATTGAACTAACAAATAAAACTGAGAGTTGGTTTTATGAAAAAATTGATAAAATTGATAAACCTCTGGTCAATTTGATTAAAAAATATAAAGAAGAAAACCAAATTACCAATATCAAAAACAGAAAGTGTGAACTCATCTCCAATGAAGAAGGAATTAAAACCATATTTAGAAATTACTTTGCCAAATTGTATGCCCATAAACCTGACAATCCAAAAGAGATGGGTGATCTTTTATAAAATTATGAATTCTCTAGATAAACAGAAGAAAAGGTAGAATGCTTAAATGACTCCATCTCAGGAAAAGAAATTGAACAAGCCATCAAAGACCTCCCTAGGAAAAAACCTCCAGAGCCAGATTGATTTACAAGTGACTTCTATCAAACATTTAAAGACCAGTTGAAGAAGGAGTTCTCCCAAATTCTTTATATGAAACAAATATGGTTTTGATACCTATACCAGGAAGAGTCAAATCAGAGAAAGAAAATTATAAAGAAATTTCTCTAATGAATATAGATGCAAAAATTTTAAGTAAGATTATAGCAAAAAGAACGCAGCAACTTATCCTGATAGTAATACATTATACTAAGCAAGATTTCTACCAGGAATGCAGGGCTGGTTCAATATTAGGAAAACTATTAGGATTATTGATCATATCATCAACAAAACTAATGGAAACCACATGATTACCTCAAAAATGCAGAAAAAGTTTTTCACAAAATATAACACCCATTCCTATTGAAAACACTGAAGAGCACAAGAATAAATGCAACTATCCATAAAATAATAAGCAGTATCTACCTAAGCCTTCAGGAAGCATTATATGCAACAGAGATAAGTTAGTTGCATTCCCAAGAAGATCAGGGGTAAAACAAGGATGTCCATTATCACTACTATTATTAAACATGGTACTGGAAATGTTAGCTGTAGTAATAAAAGAAGAAAAAGAAATTGAAGGAATTAGAATTGGCAAAGAAGAAACTAAGTTGTCACTCTTTGATGATGGTATGATGATATACTTAGAGAATTCCAGAGATTTAAGTAAAAATCTACTTGAAATAATAAACAACTTTGGGAAAGTTGAAGGTTACTAAATAAAACCCCAGAAATCTAATGTATTTCTGTTTATAAGAAAGTCCAACAGCAAGAGATAGAAAGAGAAATCCCATTTAAAGCTTCGGTAGACAATACAAATTATTTGGAACTCTACCTACCAAAACAAATCTAGGGACTATATGAACACAACTACAAAATACTTTTCATACCAATATAATAAGATCTATGTAATTATGGAAACATCAGTTGCTCCTGGGTAGGCCAACCTAATATGTTAAAAATGCCAGTTCTGCCTAATTAATTTACTTGTTCAGTGCTATAACAATCAAACTACCAGATAACTATTTTCTAGACCACAAAAAGTAGTATCAAAATTCATCTGGAAGAACAGAACACCCAGAATATCAAGAGAACTAATGAAAAGAAATGCTAGGGAAGGTGGCCTAGCTCTACTAGATCTCAAATTGTATTATAAAGCAGTAATTATCAAAACCGCTTGGTACTGGCTAGAAAACAGAAAGGTAGACCAGTGGTATATGCTAGATACTCAAGACACAATAGTCAATGAATATAGCAATCTACTGTTTGATAAACCCAAGGATCCCAGCCTCTGGAATAACAACTCACTGACAAAAATTTCTGGAAAAACTGGATAACAGTGTGGTGGAAAATAGGCATAGATCAATGCCTGACAAAGTACACAAGAAAAAAGTTCATATGAGTACATGATCTTGGTATAAAGATTGATATTATAAACAAATTTATGGAGCAAGGAATAGTGAAGTTATAAAATTTGTGTAGAAAGGAAAAATTTTTGACTAACAAAAGATATAAAGTATTATGAAGTACAAAATGGATAATTTTGATTCCATTAAACTGAAAAGATTTTGCACAATCAAACCCAACGAAACCAAGATTAGGAGGGAAGCAGAAAATTGAGAAAGAATTTTTGCAACTATTGTCTGTGATAAAGACTTCATTTCTAATGTGTATATATATATATATATATATATATATATATATATATATATGGAGAGAGAGAGAGAAAGAGAGAGAGAGAACTGAGTCAAATGCACAATAATACAACTCATTCCCCAGTTGATTAATGGTCAAAGGATGTGAACAAATAGCTTTCAGAGGAAGAAATTTAAGTTATCTACATTCACATGAAAAAATGCTCTAAATTACTATTGATTAGAAGGATGCAAATCAAAACAACTCTCAGATAGCACAACACACCTATCAGATTGGCTAACATGACAAAATAGGAAGATGATACATTCTGGAGGTGTGCGAGAGTTGGAACACTAATTTATAGCTGGTGGAACTGTAAGCTGATCCATCCATTCTGGAGAGCAATTTGGAACTGTGCCCAAAGGTCTACAAAAATGTGCATACCTTTTGATCCAGAAATACTGCTTCTAGGGCTGTATGCCCAAGAGATAATACAAATGGAAAAGTGACCCACATGTATGAAAATATCTATATTTTCTCTCTTTTTAGTGGCCAAAACCTGGAAGTCAAGGGGATGCCCATCAGTTGGGGAATGGCTGAATAAATTGTGGCATATGAATGTAATGGAATACTGTCGTGCTATAAGAAATGATGAACAGGAAGACTTCAGAGAGGTCTGGCAAAACTTATATGAGCTGATGCTGAGTGAAAGGAGCAGAAGCAGGAGAACTTTTTACACAGCAACAACCACAGTGTGTGAGGAATTTTCTCTTAGACTTAGTGCTCATCGCAATGCAAGGGCTTAAATAATTCCCAATGATCTCTTAAGGCAAAAAAGTCTTCCACATCCAGCAAAAGAAATATGGAATTCAATCGCAAAATGAAGCAGATCATTTTCTTTTGTATTATATTTTGGTTTGTTTTATGATTTCTCCCATTCATTTTAATTCTTCTATGCAACAGGACTAAGGTGAAAATGTGCTTAATGGGATTGTATGTGTAGAACTTTTACACAACTGCATGCAGTCTCAGAGACGAAGTGGCATGATACGGGGTAAGCAGGGGAGGGAGGGGAAAAATCTAAGATATATGGAAGTGATTGTAGAACACTGAAAATAAAATAATTTTGAAAAAGAGAATTATCTACATCCATATCAACCATCTGACTAAAGGGAGAATTCATATTTACCCAAACCTCTCTCAGAGAAACACCATGGAATAGAATCCATTAACCTAACTTTCGCTTTTGAAGAAATCTGAATTCTTCATCTCTCAGTATCACCCCTGCATTTCGAATCTGCCTGAGTAACATGCAGGGGCTAATTTCTGAATGAGGAAGTAGAGAAGAGAAAAGCCTTAGTCCTAATTCAATAACTAGTTAAAAAAAGAGAGAAATAATCATGTCAGTCCATTTGTGTATTAGTGGGATAATATGTCCCATGCTTTTGGGGTGAATATTTTTGAGTCAAATTGTTTTTACTATAGCATCTTAGTAAATGACATTGCTAAAAAAGCTAATAAATTCTATCAGAAAAAAGTGCACTCACTGGTGAAGGTTTGTTAGTGACAGTACAAGGAAAGGAACCCTATCTTTTAATGATAGAACTTAGGTTCCTCCTATGTCCCTAGAACAAAGATTAGCTTTTCCTTAAAAGTAGCAAAACTGGTCCTAGGATTTAATTGGTCTTTGCCTTCGTTGACGGAACTTCTTGTTTACCTAAGAGTAAACAAGTACTACTCATGGATTCATGGTCCTTCCAATATGGTGAATGTATGAAGACCACATGAGTCACCACATAGTGTTCTGTTGACCAAGCACATTTCCATATGGTTACAGGGGGAGGAATGCATCTAGAGAAACTGAATGCCACTGTAGCCTTGTATATCCTTGCTAGAGTACATATAGTATATTCTTGCTATAAAGTACACCTCCTTCTGTTAAATATTCAATGATTCTCAAGAGTCTCATTTTATCCCGACATCAACTTTAAAGTGGCTTTTTGGTGAAACCTGCCACTAATACCCCTGTAAACCCTGAGAGAGTGAGGTTTCACTTCCCTCTGGGGAATTCAACTAGTGAGTGTTCAACTGGAGGAGCAGCATCCCATGTCTATGTCTATAAACAGGGAGATAAAGTGCCCAAAAAATAGGAAATGAGAGATAAATATTATTAGGGACACTAATTCACTGTTGGTGAAACTGACCCAACCATTTTGGAGAGTAGTCTGGAATTACGCCCAAGAAATTCTTAAATTGCTCATATTCTTTGACCCAGAAATACTCCTACTATTATTCATGTTTCCCAAGATGATTAGTGAAAAAGTAAAGGAACATATATTTTCTAAAAATATTTATAGCAGTTCTTTTTTGTGGTGGCAACAAACTGGCAATGACAAAGATCCCTCTTCAATTAGAGAATGACTGAACAAGTTGTGGTATATGGTTGTAATGGAATACTATTGTGCTGTAAGGTATTGTAAGCTTGATAATCTTATAAAAACAGGTAGACACATAAAAAAATGAAAAGAGAAATGAGCAGAACCACGGGAATGTTATATACAGTAATAACTATTGTTTTAGGTAAACCTTGAGTAAGTCATTTTGACTATTATATTGACTATTATAAATACCACAATTACCTATAAAGGACATATTAAAGAAGATGTTCTCTGCATTCAGAGAAAGAACTAACAAATAGAGGCATATATAGAATTATTTTACATATATACATAGGCATTTTTATGTCTATTGGTGGCTATGTCTGAGGATAAAGTGGAAAAAAGGAAAAGAAAAGAAAATTAAATAACTATTATATAGTTAAAAGGAATATCAAGTACTGTATAATAGATTTGTACTTTCATGTACAGTCTTTTCTCTATTCTCTGTTATGGAAATTCTTGTTTTATTTCTTAAGGTCAGAATAAGATCAAAAAATATTTTTTAAATGATATGACTTCATGAGATTGGAGTTTATTATGTGGCCCAGTTCATTACCTCTAAGCCAAAATTATCATACATGGAATAACTATTTAGTAATTGATCTTTTACTCTTTCTCTCCAGTTAGTGGTGAATATTTTCAAATTTCACTTCTACAATTCATTTCATATTCTATCTTTCTTTACATTCATACAAGTATTACATTAATTCCGGTCCTTATTTTTCACCTGGATTACTATCACCAACCGGTATTGCTGAATTCAGCACTCTTCCCTCTCTAATGCATATGTCACACAAATAATTCATTGACCTATATCTTTTGCTTTCATCATCATTTACCTCCAGGAGCTCTTTGTTTCTGGTTACATACTATAAAAATCCACATTGATATTGAATGGCTCCCACAATCTGACTTCCCTATAACTTTCCATTCTTGTTTCATAAAACTCCCTTCACAAATTCTATATTCCAGTTTTTCACTAAACTTAATACTGCATATTGTGTCTCGATTTCTAATGCATAGAATTTTATCTTTCTTGATATTTACATTTATGGAAAGTTATCTTCCTTCAAAACTTGATTCAACTTCCAGTATTCCTGATTCTCCTCTTTGTGTTTTCTGTCCCATTGATCTTTCTTGTTTTATGCTTATTTGTGCATATTACTTGTACAGGAAAAGTTTACTCCTAGTCATGCAAGATTATGGAGGACCTGGAATCCCAGATGAAGAAGCTTACAAAAAGTCAAAACCATAAGGCTAACTGTGAAGTAGAAAAAGTTTCATCTGGGGTGGGGCATCTCACAAAATTTTGCAGAAGTTTAAAAAATGATTTGTTCTATGTAATTTGGATTGTCAAAGGTCCGCACTTGTGGATCTACAAGGCCATATGTGGCCTCAAAGACATAGGTTCTCCACACTTAGAACTAGCTCTCAATTCATACTCTAGTATTGTTTTTTCCATTAGACCAGAAAAAGAATAGACCACATAAAAGATCTCCCATGTTTGTTTACACACAGCTTTATCTTACTTTTAAAACTCTCCAAAGTGCAAGTTGGACATACATGATGGATTATTGCATTTATTGCACATCCACTCAATTTCTTATAATGGAATAATCAAACACTCAGATCTTCATCTCTCTTTTTTCACAACAATATTATATTTCTACTGTCCATGAATTGCGGCCCATAAGGCAATCAAGCTAGCTCAGTTGAATTAAAGGGGTTCCCAAAGGGAGGCATAGGAGATAATATGTTCCTCTTAGGTCAAGTCAATGCCACTTAACTACTTTTCCCCCTGACATATATGGAAAAAGATCCCAGACTGTGAGCCTAGGAACACTGAGTGTAGCAGTACCTCACATTCCAGCCATAATTCCATGATTACAATGACCTGCTCATGGTACCACATACTGCTCCATTATTTTTAGGGCATCTTCAATACCAATCCTTTTTCATGCTTAGTTATGTATTTTTAGTTTTCAACATTTATTTCCACAAAATTTTCAGTTCCAAATTTTCTCCCCATCTTCCCCCTCCCCACCCCAAAACGTCATGCATTCTGATTACTTTTCCTCCAATATGTCTTTCCTTCTATCCTGCCTCTCCCTTCCCTTATCACTATCTTCTCTCTTTTCTTGTAGGGCAAGATAGATTTCTATACCTCATCACCTGTGTTTCTTATTTCCCTGTTGTATGCAAAAACAAATGTGAACATTCATTCCTAAAACTTTGAGTTCCAACTTCTGTCCCTTCCTTCCTTCCCACACATTCCCACTGAGAAAGCAAGCAATTCAATATAGGCTATGTATGTGTAGTTTTGCAAAAGACTTCCATAATAGTCACGCTGTGGAAGATTATCTATATTTCCCTCTCTCTTACCCTGCCCCTCATTTATTCTATTCTTTCTTTTGACTTTCTCCCTCCCCAAAAGTGGTTACTTGTAATTATTCCCTCCTCTCATTTGTCCTCTCTTCTATCATCCCCCACCCCACTTATCCCCTTATCCCCTATTTTCCTGTAGTGTAAGGTAGATTGTTATACCAAATTGAGTGAGCGTCTTATATCCTCCTTAAGCCAAATGTGAAGAGAGTAGCTTCACTTTTCCCCTCTCACCTCCCCCTTTTGCTTCTCCATTTAAAAAGCTTTTCTTGCCTCTTTTATGAGCAATAATTTGCCCCATTTCATATCTCCCTTTCTTCTCTCTCACCCCTTCATTTTATTTTTTTGGATATCATCCCTTCCTATTCAACTTACTCTGTACTCTCTGTCTCTCTCTCAACATATATATATATATATATATATATATATATATATGTATTTGTGTATGTATGTGTGTGAGTGTATATAATTCGTCTTTGACTTTTAGGTCTTCCTCTGATGGTATGCATTGTTCTTCCTCATCTGAAAGGATGAAAGAAAATACCTGTTCACCAAAAACATAGCCTTCTAGAGTCTTATTTTTTCCCTTTTGGGGGCATTTTCCCAGCTAGTTACTTGACTTTTGAATCCTTTGTCAAAAGGGTGGTATATTCTGGGAGCCTGTTATTTCTTGGTTCCTCCAAGGTGGCACAATCAAGGAGAGCACTCGGTTCTGCCCAGGATCTGCCAGCAAGGTTCTTTGTCTAAAGCCTCCATCAGCTGCACCACTAGCACTCTTTCTCCACCCAGGAGAGCCACTCAGGCCTGAGATTCAGATCAGTGGTGCAAGGGCTCCAAAAATGTATGCTGTCATTCCAGTGGCTGCTGCTGGTGGGTACAGACCATGTTCTCTTCTCACACCACTGAAAGAGCTTTCTCATTGACCTTTGAAGCTATCTTTGGCGTTTGTGTGTTGAGTAATCTTGGAACTACTGCTGCTGGTGGTGCCCTGAAGCCTGTTGTGGGTTTTGTCCCTGCTGAGCTGCGTGTGATAAACCTTTGCTGTAGGCCTTCTAGGCTGTCTTGAGCTGGAAATCTCTTTCACTCTGTCGTTTTGTAGCTTCTGCTGCTCTAGAATTTGTTTAGAGCCATTTTTTACAGGTATTTTATGGGTTATGGGTTATGGGGGGAGGGATTTCTACAAGTCCATCTTTCTACTCTGCCATTTTGGCTCCACCCTCCCTTCAATACCAATTCTTCTGAGCACTTACATAAAGAAATAACTAATAGTAAAAAAAATAATGAGATTTAATGGACTTGAAATATGTACCAGTGAAATAAATACCGATGCCTATGTACATATAATACATTCTAACTTTACCAAAGTTCCTGATTGGTAATAGCCACCACATTATTATTAAAAAAAAAGAAAAGACAAGATCTAGGACACTCTTTGGAGTTATGGTCTTTGGGGGACATTATTTTTAATGAGCTCTACCTACATGTTTCTGGAAAAATAAACTGCCAAAATGCATCTTTTTGGAGCTGTATGAGTTAAACAAATAAATGAGAGCATACTTCAGTGGGTCCAGATAAATCTATAAATGGCCTACAGATTTCGGATATATCTGAGGAGGCGTATTTTAACATAGCATCTTTAACTAAATTAGATAGATTTTTCCCATGTCTTTCTGTGACAATGCCAACTGCTTTCCTTTCCCAGAAGATATAATTTTAGGCAATCCTAAATGCTTCTGCTGTTGCTGATTTATCATTTTTTCTTTCATTGAATTTAAAAGTTTTGGTAAATACCATTACTGTCTTATTCATTACAACAGCACTGTTTATGAAAATTAAGATTCTTAATTGAAAACATATAATCTAGAGAGAAAGAAATTTTACTAGTTTGTCAAGAATGTGTAATTTTTAGTTTTTTAGAACATGCAACCATTATAGAATATTCTAGTCTTTAAAATGACTTTTACAGATTTTTCAGAACTCAGGCGACCAAACTATTTCTAGATATTTTCTGGTATATTTTATTTCAGAAGTGTCAAACAAATAGGTGCTTCACAACACTTCCAAACGTGGGTCAAACCAGATTACAATGTGACTGGGTAATACTTTAACGAGGTCAATTAAAAAAAATAAAATATAGATAATATTAATATGTGATTTTCTAAGTCAATATGGAGTCTTCAAGGATCCTTATGGGTGTTTCTATTTGAGCATGAAACTGGTGTTCTATTTGGTTGCTATTTGGGAGCTAACCTGCAATGAGATACCTAGATGTATCCATTTTCTTTGACAAAAAGGTAGTGAAGTAAACTGCATTTGAAGTTCGGAGCACGACTTGGACTGTGTCCGTATGGTCGTTACGGATGGTAGTAGTAATAGTAAAACAAGCAGCGTTTATACAATATTTTAGATAACAATTTGCATATTAATTTCATTTCATCCTCACCTTAGGAAGTAGGCGTAATCATCATTTCCAAAATATGCAGCCTAAAACACATAGCGACTTCATTGAATTGAATTTATCTTACATTTCTTTCTTCAGCAACTATTTATTAATCATATACTCTAAGGCTGGCCACTAGCTAATGGATTATTTGGTGAGGATAATTTAGTCATTCAAGTACAAGCTCTGCGAGGACAGGGGTTGTTTTTGCTAATTTTTTTGTCTCTAATATTTAGTGCAGCAACTGAAGCATGGTGGGGGGGGGCAAAATAAACGCTTATGGACTAATTGATTGAGTAAATAAAGAGGAATAGCACTGCCTAGGTGGAAAGAGTGTGCACACCTATGAAATTCCAAATCTCGTTATTCGAGAACTTCTTGGTTTAGGTAGGACTACAGTCAACTAACACTAGACAGATAGATTTGTATTTTTTTTTCCAGCTCTCTGAGAAAGGTTGTTCCACAACTTTTTTATTGACAATCATTTCGGTGGTCAAAAGAATTTTTAAAAATGGAAAGCTGCATTTTGTATATAACTTGATTCATTTCTTCTTCAATTTGAGTTCATTTCTTTTGGCTCTGCTGTCACGAGTGGTAGGGAAAAACAGTGACTATCATTCATAAGATAACTCTTTGTGTATCTGAAAAAAATTGGATCAAGATTGAACTTTATTTTGTCTAGGCAAGATAACTTTAGTATATTATAAAACATTAAAATTTTATTAGCACTTTGTTTAAATAATATGTAATTCAACTCCAAATAAAATATATACTCTTTACATTTTGATATAACTAACAACATACTCTATTGAATGCTTTAATGTAATAACAGGGTATTTCTTCTGTGTGCCTTTCTGATGCTCTTTCCATCCATTTAGTTATAAACTTTTATGACCCTTTTAAAATTCAGTTTCCTTAATCTCTTTCACTTTCATATTTTTTGTCTCTTTCCCAAGGGGATATTTCCTGTATATGAGGGATTCTTGATCTGAGATCCATGAACTTAATAATTTAATTTCAATAAAATTTGTCTCCTTTGTAATCCTATATATGCTCTTTATATACTTTAAAACATTATTCTGAGATAAGACATGGGAGTGCATGTCTCATAATCTCTGCTGCTAAAGAAGGTTGAGGTTGATGGGTTAAGGTTGGGGGTCCTGAGCTGCAACAGAATTAAAGTTGATCTGGCATCTGTACTAGATCTGGTTCCAATATATAGGCTCCAGGCATAGGGAGTCATCAGGCTACCTAAAGAAGGCTAAGTATGCTCAGATTAGAAATGAAACAGGTAGATATTCCCATATAAATTAATATTGGGATCAACTAAAGAGTGACCTATTTCCAGCCTACATAAGATAGGGAGACCCAAACTGAAATCCACCAACCAACCTACTAACACACTAAAAAAAATGAATAAATAACTAGCAAAGAAAATGAACAGATAAATAAGTGCATAAAAACGTTGTTCTGAGAAGGGATTCATAGATTCTTCTAGTTTACCAAAGGATTTCATGACATATACACAAAAGTGTAACACCTACTCTATACTATAAGGTAATTTCTGACATTATTAAATATTAGATTGCACTTTCTTTTGTAGGCGAGTGATTTGTTATTGATAGTATGTTATAAAAAAAGTAAGTAGCACAGTACATCAGGTTCAAAATTTTAACTATGAACCAGTCTTGGACCTAACATAATGCTGTTTGAAATTGAGGTGAAAATCTTTGGATGCCAAGGCCAGCCTAACTTAGTAACAGTTGAGGGGGGAACAGCAAGATGCTGCAGTTGTCTTACATCTTTATTAGTGCAATGAATTACATTTATGAAGACATTATAAAGTTATAAGCAGTTATAATGTAACACTGCTGTGTGATCTAACCCATATATTCAATATATAACAATTTTAGTACTGCAGTGGCTCAACATTACAATTAATAAGGACAGAGGATACACATAAATTATTTTGAAGAAAAAAGAGAAAATTGGTCACAGGTCAACATTCCATACTACTTTAAATGCATTTTTGAGTAAGATATATTTTTATCTCAAATAATCTAAATGCCTGATTCAGAACCTTAGAACTCTATATTTTGTAATACTGTACTTAAATATCACATACATTTCATCATTTCAATGAGGAGGTGTTTTGGTATTGGGCCTAATTGATGTACTTTCTTATGAAAAAGACGCAACAAATTTCACTACCGCTTCATGACAACAATATCTCTGCCAATCCTCCTATATAACCATTTATGACCATGCCATCCAAGAACTCATCAGCGACTCATTTGGACTTCCTGATGGGCCCTCTGAAACTAATTGATTCTGTCTGAATTTATCTCTGCCTGTGGATGTAATTCTGCTAATTTTCCATTTATCACCATTCTACAGACTTAGGGAATTTTTTCTTAGCTGAGTAGATTGTGATGATAAGTGATAAGGTCATTGTATCATCAAATTCAGTACAATCTCCTCTAAAATTCTATGTGTTGTGTCTTCCAGGAGTGGAGTCAAGAAGATGAGGAGAAAGCTAAGTTTTCCAAATATTATCCTCCAAACAACTTTAAAATTGTGACTCAAAATGAATTCTGTACTAGCAGAGACAACAAGAGCTAGAGTGTGATTTTCTTCCACTTCAAAACAGAATAGGAAATCAGAAAGTGAAATCTGAGGTGAAGCAAAGAAAATTGGCCCAGACAAAACCCATGTACATGAAAGATCAGTGGTGGGACTAGGTAGCAATGCAGCAGCTTCCAGGAATTGTCAAACCAGAGATGATAGGAAGACCTGACAATTTATCAGAAATAGATTACCAGGTACTCCTGTGATAGGACTAAATACAAAGCCAAATGCTGTTTGGCAACTCCATTGACTATACTCACTTATGGATCATAGTTCAAGGGCACAGAAGAGCTCTTTAAGAGAGAATGGAAGGTCTGCAGGACAATATCACTTCCTGACCCAAGGGAATCAACAATCCTGAGGAATGACAATTTAAAACATCCAGATTAACAGAATAAGAAATAGCACCATGTTAGAAAAAGAATTTGTGTAAGTCACCAATGAGCTCCCTAAGAAAAAGTCCCAAATTCCTTTTATAAATATGTTTTGATACCTATATCAGAGAAAAGAAAATATAAAGGAAATTATGGACAAATTTCCTTAATAAATTTCAATCTGAAATGTTTAAATAGAACACCAGCAAGGAGATTACAGCAATATATTACAAAGATTATACACTATGACCAGGAAGGATCTATAGCAGGAAAACAGGACTGTTTCAATAGTAGAAAAACTATCAACACAATACACTACATCAATAAGAATCACAACTAAAATGGTATGAATATGTCATTACATGCCAAAAAGTCATTTGACAAAATACAATTCTCATTCTTTACAAGAACAGTAGAAAGTATCTGAATCAATGGAGAATTTATTAAAATAATAAGTAATACCTATCTGAAATGAAGACCAAGCATTCTTAATAATAGAGATCAATTTGACACCTTCCCAATAATATCAGGAATGAAGTAAGGATTTCCATTATCACCACTGTTATGAATATTGCACTAACTATAGTAATAAGAGAAGTTATTGCTAGCTATAGTAATAAGAGAAGAAAAATAAATTGAAAGGATTAGAATAGGCAATGAGGAAATAAAACTGTCACTCTGCAAACGTTATGATGATCTTCTTAGATAACCCTAGAGAATTAACTAAAAATCTAGTAGAAACAATTAGGAAATTTTGCAAAGTTACAAGATATAAAATAAACCCACATTAATCCTCATCATTTCAAAATATTACCAATAAAGTCCAGCAGGAAGAGATAGAAAGAGAAATTCTATTTAAGATAAGTACAGACATAATAAAATACCTGAGAATCTATCTGCCAAGACAAACTCAGAGATTATATGAACACAATTTATAAAAGCAATTTTTCACTCAAGTAAAGAGAAATATTTATTGCTCATAGATAGACTGAACAATTATGGTAACAATGAAAATTCTACCTCAGTTAATTTACATTTTCAGTGCCATGTCAGTCAAATCACCAAACCATTATTTTATAGACCTAAAAATAATAGTAACAAAATTCTTCAGAAGAAGAAGCAGCCAAAAATATAAAGGGAACCAAGAGAAAAAGGATAAGGATTTGGGACTAACAGGTTCAGATTTCAAACTATATTACAAAGTGGCAATAATCAAAACAAACAGGTACTGGCTAAGAAAGAGTGGTAGGTCACTGGAGTAGATTACATTCACAATACATTTTCATAAATAATCATAGTAATGTAGTGTTGGATAAGCTCCCAAATCCAAGCTTTTAGGGTAGGAACTCACCATTTGACAAAAATTGCTGGGAAAACTGGAAAAGCAGCATGGCAGAAAGCAGTGGCCAATATCTCATTGCATATGTGAAGATGAAGTTAAATTGAACAAATAATTTAGACATAGCAGGTGATACCATAATTAAAATATAGAAACATAGAAAAATATATGCCAAATCTATGGAAAAAGAAAGAGTTTATGATAAAAAATAAAGGAGATTATGGGAAGTGGAATAGATAATACAAACAAAACTAACTTTGCCAGAATTAGAAGGAATACATAAAACTATATTTTGTTTTACTGTTTTTTTTTGTTTTTGCAGACAGTTTCTGTGATGAAGGTTTCATTTCTCAAATGTATAGAGAACTGAGTCAAATTTATTTTTTAAAAAAGAGCTGTCCCCAATTGATAATGAATTAAAGCATATAAATAGGCAGTTTTCAGAAAAAGGTCAAAGTCATCAATAGTTACATTAAAAAAAATGCTTGAAATATCCACTGATTAGAGAAATTCAACTTAACACACTTTACACCTATCAGATGAGCTATTATACCAGAAAAGAAAAATGACAAATGCTGGTGAGCATGTGTAAAAATTGAGCCACTATTAGTGGAGTTGTGAACTAGTTCAACTATTCTTGTGATGGGCCATTTGATCCAGTAATACCACCACTGTCTATATTTCAAAGAGATAAAAGAAAAGGAGAAAGGAGTCACAAGTTCTCTTTGTGGTGTCAAAGAATTGAAAATTGAGAGGATGACCATCAATTAGGGAATGGTTGAACAAGTTGTGGTATATGATTGTGATGGGATACTATTTTACTATAAGAAGTCATAAGCAGAATAGTTTCACAAAAGCAAGGGAAGTCTTTCACATGCAAAGTGAAGTGAGTAGACCCAGAAGAACATAGTGTAGAGTGAAAGCAAGATTTAGCTATTCTAATAAAGACAGTCATCTAAGACATTTCCAAAGGAACTATGTGGTGTAAAATGCTGCCCACCTCCAGAGTGAGAATTGATGAATTCTGAATGTGGATTGAAGCACATTTTTAGAAAATTTCTTTATTTTTATTTTTTAAAATATTTTATTTCACAATATTACTCATATGAATGATGCCACATGTATAATTAAAATCAAATTGCATGCCTGCTCAAGAAGGAGGGCTGGTTGGAAGGGAAAGTGGGAATTTGAAACTCAAAAAAAAAAGCTTTTAAAAATTGTTTTACATTTAATTCATAAATATTTTATGAATTAAATAAAAAAATGAGTAACATCTTAATGTCGATTCTTCAAGACAGTTTCAGGTTATAGCATTGTCTTGAGTTATTTTTTTTTATGAAGTGACTGTTTTTGGTATTGGTGAAGAGTGCCACTATTTGATAATTCTCAAAAACATTCAGGAGAGTTTAGGACATACCTGGAGTCAGGAAGATCTGGATTCAAATTCTGCTTATGGCACTTTCTAGCAATGCAGTCCCAGCCAAATTGCTTAAATTCTAAAAGCCTTAAACAGTCTTAATCTACACTGACTTGACTGTGGGAGTTCTCATCTCCTGTGTTGAAAACCACATACTCTTCATTTAAAATCTTCCTTGAGAATGTGATCAGTACAATTCGGATTTCCAGGCATTTACTCCTTACTTTGAAGGCCTTTTCAATGACCTAAGGAAACACAGTAAACAAATACTTGCTTTACTTAACATATTCTGCACTTAATATATCCTATTTAACATAATACCTTAAACAATAGTTTTGTTTTGCTGGGTTTTAAGTAGGGAGTGAACTATCCAGAATATGGTTTTCTTTCTTAAACAAAAAATTGCCTTTTGTCCTATATTAGAGATTCTTAAACTGGTATATATGATCTTCTTTCATATGTGTACATATACACACATAAATATATGGACACATATACATACACATATGTGTATATATGAAGCATGTGTGACCATATGCTTTTATTTTAATGTAATTAGTTTGTTTTTTCGTGCTACATATTTTATTTTATGAATTTAACAACATTATTCTGGGAATAGGATTCATGAAAATGCCAGAGATCCATGTCACAGAAACAGTTTGAAATCTTTCCCTAAGTGAGCTTTGGTCCCACATATACAATATTCCCTAATTTAAATCAGTATTTTCTGCTGGCAGACAAAATCAAAGCCATATAGTAACTTAGTTTTTTTCTTTTTATTTGAATGAATTTTTATCCTATTTTATTTAATGTGTCTGAGAAAGTTCTGAAACCAGAATAGGTGGCTCAGGTCCTGGTAAAGTAGAGAGTGGATAACACAGGAAGTTTGGAGTATTTCAGTTCAAATCTTGTATCAGACATTACTAGTTTTGTGTTCTTTGAAACCTCAGTTAGTCTGCATTGGCCTATTTCCTTATCTGTAAAAATGAAGGGGGGTAGATTTGACAGCTTCTGAGTTTCTTTTAAGCTATAAATATATTCTTCTATGATCTTAAGATCCTCACAGCACATACAGCTATTGTACAACAAGTATAGGGAAACATTCACTCTTTGGTCCAATCCAATGTATAGTAATGCTCTGAGAAACTTTTCCTGATGAAGAGGGATCTCTGGTTTTTCTCACAGCTCTTGCAGGGCTTACTGCAGATAGGACTCGTTTGGAACTTATTATGTAATACCTTGAAGGCAACTCATATCTTTTTAAGAAATAAAAATCAATTGTGTTGTTTTTGTAATAGAATAATACAGAATCCTCAAGAATATTAAGTAAACCCCGTTAATTGATTCTCCCCAAACAATTGTACCTTCAACTCTTGCTTGAATGGTAGTGATGAGAAATCTATAACCTAAAAATTAAAAAGTCATATCATTTTTAATAGGTCCAATTGTTATACCTTATATTGAGTTAAAATCTCCCTAGTTTATATTCTCTTTTTAGAATTTCCCAAGTAAACTCACCAAATATTTGAGGAAATCTATCATTATTCCAGTCTTAAGAACTCACCCAACCCACACACACTTTAGGCTAAATAGCTCACTTTCCTAAAATATTCTTCCATTACGTAGTTTTGAATTCTCTTCACATCTTGGTGATAATTTTTTAAATTAATTTTAACATATATTTTTAATGTTTTTTGTTTTTGTTTTTTACTAAAAATGGGTGTTATGGGGGGCAGAGCCAAGATGGCGGAGTAGAAAGACTCACATTTGCTAGCTCGGAATCCACAGCCCATAGATTTCCTGTAAAAAGAACTCCTGACAAATTCTGGAACAGTGGAAGCCACGCAGCAACACAGTGAAGGAGATTTCTGCTGCAGAGAGCCCTGAAAAATCGACCGCAAAGGTACCCCAGAGGGAGCAGAGTCCCGCCGTGCGGAGCACTCCCCTTCCCTGGCCCTGGCCACGTGGCACTGAGTGGAGCGAACAGAGCCCAGCAGGCTTCAGAGACCTGAATCTCTGGGCGGCCGCGAAGGTCCCTCCACCCACAGACGCACAGGTCAGTGAGAGAGACGGGCTGAGAGGGGAGTGGGGGATCTCCGGGACTCAGACCCCCTCGGGAGGCTGCGGCCACCACAGCAGAGGCAGAGGCTGCTCAGGCAGGAGCTCCACCCCAGCTCCATTACAAAAGATCTCTGCATAAACCCCCTGAGGGAACTGAGCCTGAGAGGAGGCCCTGCCCCCACCTGAGAACCAGCAGATAAGCTCCCATTGAAGAGCAGTCAGGCCTGCTGCCAAAAGCCCTGAGACTGGG
>JAQQSK010000306.1:0-22027 GCA_028658325.1 Potorous gilbertii
CAAATTGAAGCATATTTTTTCAGTTTTTTTTAACATGACTTATTTGGAAATATGTTTTGCATGTTTACATATGCATTGCTCAATGTTTGAGGAAGGGACTGGAAGGAAGGAGAAAATTTGGAACTCACTATTTTTAAGTGAAAGTTAATGGATTTATTTTTTAAAGCTAAAAGAAGAAAGAAACTGCCAATGTAGATTATTCTGCTCAAGTAAATCCAGATTGTCTATCTTAAGTGGAGAGAATCTTAATTGGTTGTCTCTATTAGTCAGGGCTTGGCTCTCTTTTAGTCATATTCTAATTTATACTCTAGTACATCTTTTTTTTTTTTTATGCTACTTAACTCACTGGACTAGTTCATTCATGTATCACCAGGTTTCTCTGAATTTCTCACATTTATTATTTCTTACTACCCAGTAATATTCTATTACATTTCCAATAGTTCTAACTATTTCTGGGCTCAAAGGCTAAGAGCACTTTTCTTGCACCCTCTTAAGCAAAGGGACTATCTGCCCTGGTCCCAGCCACAAGCCTCCAATCAATTTCACCCCTAAGGGTGTATGATAATTTAAAAGAAAGGTCAGATCAGCATACTAGGGACAATTTCTTAAACCTTTGGTTTTTGTCAATTTCTATGTTATTCCTGAAAGGGAAGAGTAAAAATGCACTGAGTGTACAAGTTATGGATTAAACATTTGTTTTCTTCAGAGAGAAGCTTAATGCAGGAATCTCAGACATGGCTATTGCTATAAAGAATCTTAAGCAGTACTAACACATGGTTATTTTTACTCACTTTCAGGCAGTTGCTTCTGAAGACCTGGGAGAAGGAGAAATATGAAAAACTGTCAAATAGACAATGCTGTATGTCAGCGGGACTCTGCCGTGTCTAGTAAGTTCCCTCCAGGTACTTGCGTTTGGGCAAATGAAGACAGATCCCCACAGTGGTATCCTTTCTAATGCATACCTACCTTTCTCACCCTTTCCATCTCCTTCCCATTGTTCCTGCCCCACCATACTCTTATTGTAAGACCAAGCTTACATCTCCAGTATATAAGATTATATTGAAAATAATCTTTCAAATTCACCAGATTGACTCCATGAAAGGATATACACAGGTCTGACTCACAGTTTGTTCATCATTACACAGGAAAGGAATCATAAAGCCAGAAAAGCCAAGAGGCCAACGTTTAAATTTCCCTCATTGAATTTCACTTCTCTAATGGCAGCTCATCCTTCATCAAGAGGCTCTGAGGGTGCTCATATATGTTCAGAGAGATAAGGCCTTTGGACAGGCCATTCCCCTTTAAAGACATAGTGAATCAATCATGTTTCTTTCTCTACAGAAATTATGGGATTACCTCTTCTACCCCTAACTGATGAACCAGAACTTATAGGTAAGAAAAGAAAACAAGGTATCTCTGTGCATTTTTTGTTATGCAGTAGCGAAACATCTTATTCTTATCAACCTTGACTCATTTGATGTGAGCCTGCTTTGTTTCCAAGGTGTTTTGTTTTGTTTTCTATCAAATAGATAATGTCAGTTTTTTTTATACCTCTTAAATATCAGAAACCTATCAGTGATATTTGAAACAAATATTTTTGCTATGCAAGAATTTTCATTTATTCTACCTTTCTTGCATTTGTTGGGTGAAACAATAATTTTGTACAATCAGAATTCTCCATCTTGTATTTTATTGTCTCAGATCTTCCTTATTTCCTTAAGAATTCTCCTCCTGTTGAATTTTGAAAGGAACCTCTTCCAATTCTCACATTTTTAATATTTTAATGATATGACCTTCTAAATCCTGAGTTTATATTGAATTTATTGAAATATCCTTTGAATAATTTTGATATAAAGCTAATTACTGAATAATCCTTTGTCATTTGTTTTATGGTTCTTACAAAAATGGTAGTCCTGGTCCCCCACTCCCATAATTCATGTTCTTGAATTTATCAAAAATAAGCAATAGTTTGGATGGCCTCAATATTTTTTTACTTATATACTTTGTACAATTTGTTCACATCTTTTAAAATATCCACTTTTGGTAGTTTGATATAACATTAAATTTATAATTTAATTAGGTGTTTATCATTTTTATACTGTAATCACTGCCCAATCATAAGCCATAAATATTTCCTTAAGTTCAAATATGGCAGATAACCACTAAAAATGCATAAAGTTTGAAGATGTGGAGATAGATTATCTTGTGTGTGTGTGTGTGTGTGTGTGTGTGTACTTGAAGAGATATGGGAGGTTTTGTTGAGGGGAGGTGGTACTTGGAATTGTAAAAAGATTGGCAAAGTAGGAAGGGAAGTAGGTGATGAAGGGCTTTGAAAATCAAACAGATTTTCTATTTAATCTAGGAAGTAATAGAGAGTCACTGGAATTAATTGACTGGATGATAAATAGGTCAGAACAGATGAACAGATCAGACATGTTCTTTAGGAAGATTAATTTAACAGCTGATCTGAAAAGGTTAGATTCTTCAAGACCAATCAGAAGACTATACATAATCCAGGCATGAGGTGATGAGGGTTTACAGTAGGATGGTAGAAGTGTCAGAGGATAGAAAGGGACATACATTGGAGATGTTACAGAGAGAGTAATGACAATACTTGTCAAATGATTAGATTTAAGGGTGAAAGAAAATGAGGAGACAAGGATAATACCTAGGTTTGGAGCTTGGGATTATTTTGGTACCTCCAAAGTAATAGGAATTTTAGAAGAGGAAGAGTTAAGGGAAAATATAATTAATTTACTTTTGTACTTATTGGGTTTAAGATGCGTGTGGGATATGTAATTGGTGATTTACAATAGATGACTGAAGATTGGAATTTCCACTCAGGAGACAGATTAGGGCTAGGTAAGTAGCTTTGAGAATCATCTGTGTAGAGAAGACAATCGCATTCAATTACCATGCTCGCTGTTGTGATCACCAAGCAAAATATTATAGATGGAGAAAAGAAAAAGGCCTTGGAAGACACTCAGAGTTAATAAACATGATTGCAAGAAGGTCCAGTAAAAGAGACTGAGGAATGTTCAGAGAGGTAAGAACCAGGAGAGAGCAGTGTCATGAAATTTAGATACAAGAATATCAAGGAGAAGATGACTGACAATGTCAAAAGATGTAAGAGGGGTCAAGAAACCTGCAAATTGCAGAAAAGTCATGATTTGACATTTAATTGATGACTGGTTAACTTAGGAGAGGGTAGTTTTGCTTAAATGATGAAACTGGAAGCCAGTCTGTAGAGAGTAAAGAAGAGAGAAGAAAGGAAATAGAAGCACGTATGAATTTCTCAAGGAATTTGCTACAATACAAGAAAGAGAAGAGATGATAGTTAGCAAGAATGGGCCCATCAAGTGATAGGTTTTGAGGATGGAGAAAATATATATATAGTTAGAGAGTAAAGAGGAAGTCATTAGGCAGGAAGAGACAAAAGGTAAGTGAGAGAGTGGGAACAACAGAGGAGACAATTTTCCTGAAAACATTGGAATGGAATCACTTTTTCAGGTAGAATGACTGGGGTCTATATACCCGCGCACAGGTGTATGTGCATATATCTACACATCTGCATGTGTCTGAATGTACACATACACATGAATGTTCATGAATATGTGTGTATATGTATATTCTCATAAATAGGTATGATACATATAGTGTTTTTGAAGAAATATATTAATTTATTTTAACTAGTTGAACATCTTTTTTTGTATGCTTAGTTTTAGCTTTGCAGAATATATTAGTTTTGGCTGTTAACTGAACTTTCTAAAATTATTCCACTGTGATTCTTGGCAAACAGTTATCACTGAACATTTATCATTAGCATTCCTTGGGAATCAAGAAATAATCACGTGACCAACAAAATGAAATATTCATCACTTTTCCCCTACTTTCTCACACACATCCCAAACTCCACCCCCTTCCCCAAAAGAATTGCAAACCAGAAGTAGAGTAGTTATAGGTCAGTACACAGAAGGACAGAGAATTCCTAAGAAGGAAAACACCCTTTTCAAATTTTAACTGTAGAATTATAATAGTGAGAGTACTCCTTCAATAGTCCTATTGCACCAGCCTCCATCTCAATATAATAGGGTCACAGCAAAATTAATAAGCTTTGTGGGATATATCATGTCATTCCTTTGATATTGTAATGACTGCCCAGAGAATCCTCAAAACCCAGTGCTGGAAAAAGCAAGAGTTACGGCCAGGCATATGAAGAAACAGAGGAGAATGGAAGAGGAATTAGGGAGACTCAAAAAAGCATTCTGTTTTGTCTGTGATACAATTCATGGTTTATAACTCCCCCCTCCAAAGAAAATATTGTGATTCTGCTTCTTTACTCCATGTAACAGTAAATTTAAAATGAGGAGATTCTTCTCATTCTTCTCATTCATTAATAGGCTCGTATAACTTTCCTGGGTCAATTGAGTCTGTGTCACATGGAGCCTATGGTGGGAGGTGAGAGGAAGTTAGTCTTGAGAGCAGTCAGAGATAGGAAGGAAGCAGACTTGTGAGTAGTGTGAGAAAGAGATTGTTTGTGATTTTGTTTAAGGGAGCTGCTTTGCGTGAAGCCAAGCAGGGGGAAGTTTTGGGGGGTGGTTTGTTCTCTGCTTTGTTATTGTGTATAGATTTTTATTGATGTGATGCATTTAGCTCTCTGGTGTCTGAATAAATGTTTTGGTTCCACTTTCTTGTAGAATCTGTGGTAATTCACAATGATTCTGAATTGTAAGAATACTCAAAGGTGCTGTGTATATCTCATTGGTGCTACACCCCATAAGAAGATACAGATACCAACTTTGTCCACACTTAATAAGGAAAGAAGAGTGGAATACTGAATTGGATGGGTAGCCAGTGTGAGTGGGTATATCAGACCTTAAGCCCAAACTTCTGTCTGTTCTTTTTTATTAATTGAATTCCTTTTTTTTGGTTTTCAGTGCTCGACAATCACTTCCATATTTCTTAGACCTTTTTTCACTTTCTCACCCTCCCTCACCACTCCTTCCCTGAGACAGCACACAATCTTATGTAGGTTCTACACGTACTTTCCTATTAAATAAATGTGGTATAGATGAATTAAAATGAATGGGAGAAACCATAAAAGAAAGTAAAACATGATACAAAAGAAAATGGTCTGTTTCTATTTGTGATCCAATTCCATATCACTTCCTCTGGATGTGGAAGGAATTTTGTCTCAAGAGTTCATTGGAAACTTTTTTTTAATCCATACATTTCAATGAAATACTAAGTCTAGCAGAAAAATTCCTCGTCCACTGTAGTTGTCGCTGTTTACAAACTTCTCCTGGTTCTGCTCCTTTCAGTCAGCATCAGATCACATAAGTCTTTCCAGGCATGTCTGAAGTCTTCCTGTTCATCGTTTCTCATAGCACAATAGTATTCTGCTACATTCATATACTACAACTTGTTCAGCCATTCCCCAAATGATGGGCATCCCTTGATTTCCAGTTTTTGGCCACCACAAAGAGAGCTGCTATAAATATTTTTGTGCCTGTGGGACCGATTCTCATTTCTATGATCTCTTTGAGATAGAGTCCCAGAAGAAATATTGTTGGGTCAAAAGGCATGTGCATTTTTGTAGCCCTTTGGGTATAATTCCAAATTGCTCTCCTGAATGGTTGGATCAGCTCACAGCACCATCAACAATGAACTAGTGTTCCAACTCTACCACATCTCCAACATTTATCATCTTCCTGCATTGTTCTGTTGGTCAATTTGATGGCTGTGATGTGTTACCTCAAGGTTGTATTGATTTACATTTCTCTAATCAATAGTGATTTAGAGAATTTCTTCATATGATTATAGATAGCTTTAATTTCTTCTTCTGAAAATTTCCTGTTCATATCCCTTGATGATTTGTCAATTGGAGAATGACTTGTATTCTTTTACATTTGACTCAGTTCTCTATATATTTTAGAAATGAAGATTTTACTACAGACACTATTTGCAAAAATTCGTTCACAGTTTTCTGCTTCCCTTGTAATCTTGGTTGCATTAGGTTTGTTTGTGTGAAAACTTTTCAATTTAATTCAGTCAAAATTAACCGTTTTGCACTTTACAATGTTCTCTATCTCTTGTTGGATGATAAATTTCTCCATTATCAATCTATCTGAAAAACTCTATTCCTTGCATGTCTAATTGGTTTACAGTATCAATCTTTATACCTGGATAGTATATTCATTTGAACTTTATCCTTATGTACAGTGTCGGGCATTGTTCTATGCCCAATTCCTGACAATTTTATCCAGTTTAACAAGCAATTTTTGTCAAACAGTGAGTTCTTATCCCAGAAACTGTGGTCCTTGGGTTTATCAAAGAGTAAATCGCTATATTCATTAACTACTATATCTTGAGTACCTAACATATTCTACTCGACTAACCCTTCTGTTTCTTAGCCAGTACCAAGTGGTTTTGATGACTGCTACTTTATAATACAATTTGAGATCTGAAAAGACTAAATCACCTTCCTTAGTATTTTTTTTCATTAGTTCCCATGATATTCTGAACTTTATGCTTTTCCAGATGAACTTTGATATTATATTTTCAAAATCTATAAAATAATTACCCAGTAGTTTGTTTGGTATAGCACTGAATAAGTAAATTAATTTAGGTAGAATTGTTATTTTTATTATATTAGCTTGGCCCATTCATGAGAGACTGATGTTTTTTGACTTACTTAGATCTGACTTTATCTGTGTGAAAAGTGTTTTGTAAGTGTGTTCTCATAGTCCTTGGGTTTGTTTTGGCAGGTAGGTGTCTAGGAATTTTATAGTGTCTATTGTAGCTTAAAAATGGAATTGCTCTTTCTAAGTCTTGTTATTGAGCTTTGTTAGCAATACATAGAAATGCAGATGATTTATGTGGGTTTATTTTATAGCCTGCAACTTTGTCAAAGTTTATCATTTGAAATAATAGTAGCTTTTTACTTGATTCTCTGGAATTCTCTTAGTATATCATCATATTACCTGCAGAGACTGATAACTTAATTTCTTCCTTGCCTATTCTAATTACTTCAATTTCTTTTTCTTCTCTTATTGCTACAGTTATTATTTCTAATAACATAGTGAATAACGTGGTGATAATGGTCATCTTTGTTTCACCCCTGACCTTATTGCAAATGCATCTAACTTGTCCCCATTCCATGAAATGCTTGTTGATGGTTTTAGGCAGATACTGCTTCTTATTTTATGGAAAGTTCTATTCATTCCTATGCTTTCCAGTGGAAATTAGGAATAGGTGTTGGGTGAATAGGAATGGGTGTGGTATTTTGTCAAAGCTTTTTCTACATCTATTGACATAATCATATGGTTTCTGGGAGTTTGGTTCTTGATATAATCAATAATGCTAGTAGTTTTCCATATATTGAGCCAGTCCTGCATTCTGGGTATGAAGTCATTATGTATTATTCTCATGATAAGTTGTTGTATTCTTTTTGCTTATATCTTACTTAAAAATTTTGCATCGATATTCATTAGAGAAATTGGTCTATAATTCTCTTCTCCGTTTTGGCTTTTCCTGGTTTAGGTATCAGAACAATAATTGTATCTTAAAAAGAATTTGATAGGATTCCTTCAGCAATTTTCCCAAATAGTCTATATAGTATTTGAATTAACTGTTCTTTAAATATTTGGTAAAATTCACTTGTAAATCCATCTTGCCCTGGAGATGTTTTCCTAGGGAGTTCATTGATGACTTGTTCAATTTGCTTTTCTGAGATGGGACTTCCTCTTCTGTTAATATGGGCAATTTATGTCTTTTAAAATAATCATCCCTCTCATTTGGATTGTCAAATTTGTGAGCATACAGTTGGGCAAAGAAATTTCTAATTATTATTTTAATTTCCTCCTCTTTCAGGTTAGTTCACCCTTTTCATATTTAATATTGGTAATTTGGTTTTCTTCTTTTTTTTTCTTATTCAAATTGACCAAAGGTTTCTCAATGTTATTGTGTTTTTCATAAAATCAACTCTTAGGTTTTTTTTATTACTTCAACAGTTTCCTTAACTTCAATTTTATTAATCTCTCCTTTTGTTTTCAGTATTAATAATTTGGTATTTACTTGGGAATTTTCAATTTGCTCTTTTTCATCTGCATGCCCAAGTCATCGATCTTCTCTTTATCTATTTTATTCATGCAGGCATTCAAGGACATAAAACTTCCCCTAAGAACAGCTTTTTTCAGTATTCCATAAGATTTGGTGGGTTTTTCTCATTATTGTCATTCTCTTGAATGAAGTTGTTGATTGTTTTTATAATTTGTTCTTTAATACACTTATTCTTTAGGATTCGATTGTTTACTTTCAAATTAGGTTTTGGTTTATATTTTCATGGTCTTTGATTACATATAATTTTTATTGCATTACGATCTGAGTAGGATGCATTAACTATCTCTGCCTTTCTGAACTAGATTGTGAGGTTTTTATGGTCTAGTGCATGATCAATTTTTGTATATGTGCCATGTATCTCTGAGAGAGACATACATTTTATTCTATCCCTATTCAGTTTTATCCAGAGAGCTATCATATCCACCTTATCCAGAATTTTACTCACTTCCTTAACTTATTTCTTGTTTATTTTGAGGTTAGATTTAACAAGTTCAGAGAAGGGGTTGTTGAGGTCCTCTATTAGTGTAGTTTTGATGTCTGTTTCTTTCTGTAATTCCCTTATGCTCTACTTTGAGAATTTGGATACTATACCACTACAAACCTATTTGTTTAGTTATGAAATTGCTTCCTTGTCTATGCCTTTTAGCAGGGTGTAATTTCCTTCCTTATCTCTTTTTATTAGATTTAGTTCTGCTTTTGCTTTGTCTGAGATTAGGACTGCTACCCCTGCTCTTTTTTACATCAGCTGAAACACAAAATAATCTTCTCCTACCGTTTACCTTTACCCTGTGTGTATGCCCCTCTTTCAAATGTGTTTCTTTTAAACAATATATTGTTAAATAAAGGTTTTTAATTCATTCTACTATCCCTGCCTGTTTTATGGGAAAGTTCATCTCAATCACATTCACAATTAGGATTACTGTCTCTTTGGCTCCATTCACTCTTCCCTTGTTATTCTTTTAGCTCTCCCTTCTCCCTTAGCCTTCGCAACAGTTTTAATTTTTGACCTCTGTCTCCCTCAGTCGTCCCCTATTCTCTCAGCCCCCCTCTCTTTTAATCCCCTTTCTCCCTACTACCTCTTCCTTCCATTTCAGCCTCTCCTCCTTTTCATTCCCCCATCCACTCCTACTGCCTATAGAGCTACTTGTATTTCTATACTTAACTGATTTTGTTGTACCCTCCTTGAATCTAATCAGATGAGAGTGGCTCTTAAGCAATGGTCATCTCCCTCTCCTCTTTCCCTCTACTGCAATATATATTTGTGCCTCTTCCTGTGAATGAATTTATTTTTTCTGCCTTCTCCTTTTCACATCTCCTATTACAATCTCTTAACACCCTTAAATCACATCATTATCATCACATCATTTAATTTATACCCACTCCCTCTATTTATGCATATCCCTTTGGTATTTCATAATAAATATACAATTCTCAGTATTAACAAGTATTATCTTCTCATATAAGAATGTAAAGAGTTTGCTCATATTGAACAAGTTTTTTTTTCCCACGTTTTACCTTTTAATGCCTCCCTTTACTCATGCATTTGATGATTGTGTTTTCTATAGAGTTGTGGCCTTTTCATCAAGAAGGTGTGGAAATCCCTTATTTCACTGAATGTTCATGTGCTTGCCTGAAATAGCCTGCTCAACTTTGCTGGGCAATTGATCCTTGATTGTATTCCCAAATTCTTTGCCTTACAGAATATTGTATTCCAATTCCTTTGATCTTTTAATGTAGAAGCTGCAAGGTCCTGTGTGATCCTGACTGTAACACCTCGATATTTGAATTGTTTCTTTCTCTCTGCCTTCAGTATTTTCTCCTTTACTTGGTAGTACTGAAATTTTGCAACGATATTTCTTGGTGTTTCTGGTTTGATTTCAGGAGATGAATGGTGAATTCCTTCGATGACTATTTTCCCCTCTGGATCTAGGTGTTCTGGGCAATTTTCCTAGATGATTTCTTGGATGATATTTTCCAGGCTCTTTTTTTCATCATGGATATTTGGTATACCAATTATCCTTAGATTTTCTTTCCTGTATCTATTTTCCAGGTCAGTTGTTTTTCCAATTAGATATTTTACATTTTCTTCTACCTTTTCATTCTTTAGATTCTGTTTGACTGATTATTGATATCTCATGGATTCATTAGGCTCTACTTGCTCGATTCTAATTTTTATCAAATTGTTTCCTTCAATTAACTTTTTCATCTCCTTTTCCATCCCTCCCAATGTTCCTTTTAAAGAATTATTTTTTTCCAGTTAGGTTTTGTAATTCCTTTTCCATTCTTCCAATTGTCCTTATGTATTATTCTGTGATTTTTTTTCATATTTTTAAAGACATTTGTTAGTTTTTCTTCTATTTTTGTTATTTGGCTTATCCTTCTTGTGCTCTTCCAAGAAGGCTATTTTTGCTACAGACCAGTTCATATTCCCTTCTGAAGTTTCTGATAGGAGCACAGCCTCAATGATGAATTCTTTGGTATTTGTGTTTTGGGCCTTGTCCTTATAGAATGATTCTATGATCTTTTCTTTTCTGCTGTCCTTTTTACTCATGATATTTACCCCTTTTCTGACTTTTAAAGTAAATCACTGTGTCTGGAGCACAGGGACTCTGTATCACATTTCTTGTGCCTAAAACTTGAGGCTTTGTGTGTTGTGGCCTCAGATTCTTTCAGTTAGAAACTAAAATGCTACAGATTACCTGGTGCTGAGCTGGCTGGTGTTGGAAATCAGAGAATAGGTGAGGTATTTTTGTGTTTCCCTGGAGTAGCTCGTTAAGTGTGGGGGAGGGGTGGTCTGACTACAGGATGTCTCCTCTGCTCACCTAGAGCATAGACAAATTCAGCAGTTGGTGATCCCACCTATGCTGGTGTATTACCGATTGCCCTGTGATATTGAGGCACACCTAGGTTCCTGGTGTTGTCAGGTGCTGACTTCAATCCCCTAGGTCTCAGGATCATCTCCAGTTTGTTGAGATGGGGTTGTCTGGGACAGCTCTGATCATGCACTAGTAACTTTCAGCCACTGCAAGACGGCCCCTCCTTAGTGATCTTCCTAATCTCATGTGCTAAGAGTCTGTTTACCCCTTGAGCTGCTACCATTGTTGCAGGATTTTTCCCAGGGAGATATTTTCTGAACTTATCAAGATCAGCAACAGGAAGGAGACAGTCATTACCGATCACTCCCCCATCCAGGCTCCCCTCAGTCTATTCCTAATCACCTAGTGGTTACTCAGGCAGACATCCAGATCTACAAATCTTATAACCTTAGAAAGAAGATAAAGCTATCTTGCAGCTAGGTACCTATGAGCAAATTGGATATAGAAGAAAAAAATGGAGGGAAATTCCCAAAGAAAGAGAGAAAGAAAGGGAGAAAGAAGGGAAGAAAGAAGAGAAACTAGAAAGAAAGGAAAAGAAGAAGGAAGTAAGTAAAGAATGGTTATATCCATAAATGAAATACATAAAAGAAAAAATTAGAAGCAAATATATTTGAAAATTTTGAGTCATGGTAGAATTAAAGAAGCGTATAAGACTGTAGATTACTCTAAAAAGCTGAAAGATGGGCATATATGGAACACTGAAACACTGATGTAAAGAATCACTTTGGAGATGACAAGTTAAATGAAACATTGAAAGAACATGGGAATTTTAAAGAAGCTATTTGACTTTGAAGACAAGATGGACACAAAGAAACAAGTTACGAAGCATAGTTCTTTCAGAAGAAGGTGATAAATGAAAAAAGCCAAATTACCCCAATACAGGAAATATTACTCGTAAACAGTCTAGAATATGGGAAGATAGATAACAAAGCATCATTTGAAGGTATCAAAGTAAAAAAAATTCAAACTTCAGGACACATAATGGTAAAAAATTAAATTTTCAATAAAAAACATTTTTTCAAGTGATCAAAAAAAGACCTTCAAATATGAGAGAATTTGAAATTTAGATAATTCAAAATTGTTCTGTAGTGACAAGAAATCATGGAAAGGAAAGGAAATGTATGTTCTGAAACTCAAAGAAGTTCGAGCTATAACAAAAATATTCATGTGCTGTACACAAATACTTAGTTATAAACAACAAGAGGTTCATGTTCAACAAAAGGGGGCCATTGAGGAATGGATATTAAAAGAAGATTTCACTGATCCACACCCCAAGCCAGAGAAACACAAGACAGATGAGTTATTCAGTTATTTAATATTTTGTTACTATTTTTCAGTCATGTTTTTCTGTTGTGTCCTGACCTCATTTGGAGTTTTCTTGACAAGGATACTGGAGTGATTTGATTTTGTTTCTTTTTCCACCTCAGTTGACAGATGAGGAAAATGAGACAGAGTTGAATGAATTGCCCATGGTCACACAACTAAGTGTCTGAGAACAGAGTTGAACTTAAGAGGATCATCTTTTTTCCTCTGGGTCTGGGACTATATACATAGCTTCACCCAATAGTGTTTTTGACTTTGTTTTGTTGTTGTTGTTGCTATATATATTTTTAAACAAAAGTTGGACCTACGGAATAAAATATACAATAGAATAAATGCATGCATGTGTCGTGTGTGCTTGTATGCATCTGTGCGTGTGTGTGTGTGTATGTGTGTGTGTGTGTGTGTGTGTGTGTGTGTGTGAGAGAGAGAGAGAGAGAGAGAGAGAGAGAGAGAGAGAGAGAGTGTTACGAATCAGAAACATAAGTCAAAATGTACTGGAAGAAAGAAAAAATGAAAAGAAAAAAGCAAAGAAAAAAGACAAACTCGGGGAAATTATAGTCCTGCTTCTATGTTCTGTCTTGTGTTTGCAGTTTTTGTGTCTAAGTCAAGTCTAAAATCACTTTTCTATCTGCTTTGGAAGAAAGCTCAATATATAATTGTCCAATAATTTCCAAACAATTCTGTCATACAGACATACTCAACAATAAACTTTTAGACATCTTGAAATATATGATCCCTAGACACTGTCAACTCAGTAATCAAAACAGAAATTATCTTTACTCCAAAACCTCTTAGTGCCAAGGATAAAACTATGCTCCCAGTCATGCAGATTCAAAATATTAGGGCATATTGAACTCCTCAGTCACAGTCTTCCCACGTTTACAATCTGTTACATGCTTCTAATTCACAGCATTTCTCCTATATATGCCCTTCCCTCAAGTCACAGAGTCACCATTATGGCATAGATCCTAATAATCTCCTGACACTATTGCAAAAGCTTTCAAATTTTCCACTCATACACCAATTTGATTTTTTTAAGTGCAATCTGGTCATGTTACCTTTCTGTACCGTAAAACCCAGCAGCTTCCTATCACCCCTGGGATCAAATGTAAAATCCTCAGTTGTGCATTTAAAGTCCTTTACAACCTAAACCCTTCCTACCTTTCCATTCTACCCTCCTTACATACTTTGATCCTCCATGCTTTTGTACTAGCTATGTCCCATGCCTGGAATGCACCCCTCTGTACTTTAATCTGTTAGTTATCCTGATTTCCTTAGAAATTTAGTTCAAGTATTTCCTTCTTCCAGATCCCTTTCCTGGTGCTCCAAGATGATAGTACCATTTCTCTGAGAGTGCCTTTCATCTACACTGTATATAGCTTGAATATACATAATTATTTACGTGTTGTCACCAATGTTAGCAAGTGAAAAATTGAGGGAAAGAGTTATGTTTCCATTTTTGTATTTCTAATGTTTGAGAATAAGTCCAGGTTCATATTAAGCTCTTAATAACTACTTGTGGACTGACTAACTAAAATTCATATGCAAATTAGTTTCTGGTAATCTAGTCATCAAGGTCATCGTTCTTGTCAGCCAGTACTTTGACCTCTAGGGGGGGGCATTTCTCTCATTTCCTCTCAGAATGATCTGTTTCTCCTCAAATTGCTTTTATTCGTTTTCCACACATATTCCTTTCTCTGCCTTATTTAATGAAGAATAAAAAAATTCCCTAAGAAAACGGCAGTGCCCTATGCTTTCTTAAAATATTGGTTAAATGTCACTTCTCATTGCCATGACATTTCTCCTTTTAAATTTAATTTATTTTTAATTAACAAAAATTTCTAATTCTCCATCCAAAACCCACCTCAAAATTGAGAAAGACAAAAGAAAAACAGCAATAAATATTTGTAGTTAAACAATTTCAAACACTGGCTATATACAAATTATATATGTATGTATGTATGTATGTACATATAAATCTACACACTAAGTTGATCATATCTTAGTCAAGGTGTGGGTAGAATACTTTCCACAGTCTTTCAAAGATCACCAACACCAACTTTGTAATCAATCACATGGTTATTTCTTCCATTGTTCAAAAATATTGTTCATTTTGGGTCTAGTAACTTCTCTTCATGAAGGACAGTTATATGCTCTCTTCTTATTACTTTTTTTATGTTGTATATCATTGGCCTATTTTGTTCTTGTTTTTCCAGACCAAAAGTCATTCATTTTGACACAGAATATAGAAGCAAAGACAAAGTTGAATAGCACTATCTTCTCTCCATTGTTTTATTCATGACAAACTGAGGAGTCTTGTCTTTTCCTTAATGTAACTGAAAAAGGATCTTTTCATCAAGTTTTTATCCCTCTTAAATCAGCTCACTCTAAGTCTTAACTGAGATTTTTCTTTTATGCTTATACATTATTTTTTTCATCCTTTTCTATCTGTTCTTTTTTCCATATTTTGTACATAATTAAAAATATTTTGTTCATTTGAATGTATCTTTATGAAAAATTGACATATGCATGTTGAGAAAAATAAATACTTTAGTTCAAATTTTGGCTATGGCATCTTGTTACTTTTGGCATGATGGACCAGTCACTACAAGGCCAGAAGCATTTATTAACTATTTACTATGTGTCAAGCACTGTGATAAATGCTAGAAATACACACGCAAGTAGGAAAAACCTTTCCTCAAGAAGCACATGTTTTAAGGAATAAAGACACAAGGAAAGTTGAAAAGGTGAGGGCAAAGAGGTAGTCACAGAGGGATATGATATCATGGTGTTGAATTCCTAAAAGTCAGAAATAGAGCCAGTGAGAGAATGAAGTTTGACCAGTTTGGATTTCTGCACAAAATGGAAGTACTAGAAAGAGCTTTCTAATAAAAGATGGAAGTCATAATGACAGAGGGATATTCCAGTAAAACATGGCTGCAAACACTGATGGGTATTACAGGCTAAGGAGAACGCTGGTGATAAAGGAAGTTCCAGGGTGAAACTCCACCTAAAACTTTGTGGCAAGTTCAGAAAGTTAAAAGGAGAGCCAGAAAGGAAACTCCTCTCAAGTTTGTTTCTGCATATGTAAAATAAGGGAATTGGATTAGATGAACTTTGAGATTCTATTCATTTCTACATCTATAATCCTATCACTTGGAAAACTATATAATTCAAATAGAATATCTTGTTGTTTTATGGCTTCTGTTAAACATATAACATCGTTAATTCAATAACGATTTATCATTGGACATCTCTAAGCAATTTGACATTCAAAAACCCTATTGAAGCATATTTTATATTGGGAATAACTTCATAATTTTTATTATGTGGGGCATTTTTAATGTACCATGGAGGGTGGGTGGGTGGGGAATTCTGAAACAATCAGGAGCTTCTTTGCCAAGTTAAAATTACTTCCATTTTCAATCCTAAAATGATTACATTGCATACATCAGAAACCTTTTAAAGCATTTGAAATACAACAGCCTTTATGACATATTTGTTAAAATGTGAGTAGGCTGAATAAGCAGTTGTGCAGATGGATGTTTAAATCAATTTCGGGTATGAAGCATGACCCCTTTGGATTTCATTTCATGACTCACTTCATTATCATAGCAAAATTTACATGAGAATCAAATTCAGCTACTGTTTTGATGACTTTCACTTGATGCAGTAGTCAAGTTATGTGAGTTGTTAACTGTACTTGATATCTCCTTTGCCCCACCTTTTAACTCCATTTCACTTGTCTCCTCCTCCTATAAAAAATTTCTCAAGTATTTGTGTCAATACTGTGAAGCTATGCTATATATAGGATCAAAGATTTTGAGAGCTTTATGGATTATCTCTTCTAACCATCTTATTTCACAGGTGTGGAGCTAAGAGGAGTGACATTGCTTCTCCATAGGAATATGATCTCTAAGTTGAATAATGGGAACAAGATTCCTGTCTTTTTCTCCTCAGTCCTGTTTTATTCCCAGCATACTGAGGCATCAGTCCATAAGGAAATAAGACATGGTATTTTGATGGGAATTATATGATAAATTAAAAGATCCAAAATCCCACAACAGTAGAAGATGCAACTTGTCGTAGCAGAATGAGCACTAGATTTTGTGTTGAAAGACCTAGGATTTGATCCTGGGAAATATGCTGTTTATACAACATAACAAGAAAACTGAGTTGAAATTAAAAATGATGGCGAATTGAAACTGGAAGCGATAGATTTTTCAAATTTCTAACAGATTTCAATTATAAAATTTAATGAATAGTATTCACAATCTTTTTAGAGACTTGAATCCAAATGAGAGAATTTCAGCACAGTTAGCAAACACCTTCACAAAGAAATCCCAATAGAAAGCTATCTTAATTATACCTAAAAGTACCAGTATGTTTGATGAGCATCGACATGTCACCATCCAAGAGAATTCTTAACCTTACAAAGGAATCCAAAGTTTTAAAGTCGTTATTAACTGTTTTACACTGTCCTAAAACTGCAGTTTCATTTTGTGTCTGTCCATAATGTTCCCAGTAATTCAAGAAATAAATTACTAAATAGTTTGCCTACACCACAGGTTTGTTCATGCCTTACAAGAGTTTTACTTTTTAAAGATGAAATATATATAAAGATTACAAAACTTCCACAATGGCAGACATGGCAAGTACCACAAGACCCCAGGATTGCTGGTATCTTGGATGCCTAACAACAAATCAGTCTGTTATTCACCATCTTGATAACTATCAATAAATTAGTAGGCTATTCCCAAAGAAATTCTATTTAGTACCAAAATTAATAAAACATCACTTTTCCATTCAATATGTAGATATCATGCCAGGAAAAGGGAATTTGGGGGAAGCAACCTGACCCATCTGCCAGCTGGCATTTTAGAGCTAAATGGCCAAAAGCCAAATGGCTGTCATCACTTTAAGAGTCACAGAGGAATGAAAAGCAGTTTCTTTGCTAAACGCACATACCCTTTGTTATTTGAAATTTGCCCGAGGAATAAACTAATTGCTGCTGTAAAACACAATTTCATCCCATACCAGTATCCATCTGGAAACTCTGCAAGGACTAATATAAAACTGACAACAGGGTGTTTTTCGTTTTTTAACTTTAATAAGACTATTGATATTTGGGTGTCAATTAGCTCTTCATAATGAAATTATTGGATTGATTTTAGTAAAATAAAAATATATACGTTTTGCTTAAAAATGTTGACAGGCATTTTACACATATTACATCATTTCAGTTTCCTAACACTTCTTTGTGATATATAGTATCATTATTTCCATTTGATAGGTGGAGAAATTGTGTCTTCAGGGTTAAGTGACTTGCTCATCAATATTACTAGTATATGTTAGAAATTAACTTAATTCCCAGTTATTCCTGAATACAAATATAACTTGCTATACCATGCAATATTTAATGTGTTTTCCTCCTTGTAATGTTATATGACTTTTTCATATGAGGCATTATTTTGAAATGGGGGATTATTTTTATTTTGATAGTGTGATCTATTGAATAAAGAGTTGACTTCAGGGTTTGGAAAGCCTGGGTTCAAGTTCAAATTCTAAGAGATATAAGCTATCTGATCCTGGTCAAGCCATTTAATCTTTTACTGCTTTAGGTACACATTATGATGACAGTTGTTGACAGGTTATAAGTGGTTTGAGAAATTTCCTCATCTTCAGAAAATTCTCAACGCCATTTCCCATGTCCTTCCCCTCCAAAATCACAAGATCAATCCCTATTCCTATCTTGTGTGTTAGTTTGGTCAGATAAATTAAAGAGCACCCAAAAATACTGTCAATGAAATTTTAAAAGTTTTGATGTGTGAAATAAAATCTGTGAAACTATAGTGCATAAGGCATGAATATTATGCTAGCTTATTTCTCAACCTGAACAAATTCGTAATAGCACATCTGAGTCAATTTTGAACATAGGATTGAAGCCTGAACAATAGCTTCACTGCTGATACAAAGAGGGATGGGCTGAGGAGGGCAGAAAACAACTGTTCAATTTAAACTATGTAATGTTGATAAAGAAAAATAGCAGAGATATCTTTATTTTATTTTATTTTACAGCTAAACAAGAAAAAAGTTTATTAAAGATTTGCCACAATGCATTGCCTCCCCATCGAGGATGCTTATATCATATACAATCTGAGCTATGTTGAATCTGTCCCTAGAGGTATCTTTAAAAAGCAGTACATGTAGGGTTGCTTTTTTTTTCTTGCAGTTCTAAGTAAGGTGAGACAGTCAGAAAGAAATAGGAAGAGGAAGGGGTGGGTAGAGAATAAGATAGTGAGAGGGAGAGATGCTGCAAGAACACACAAATACACAAATACATATGTGTGTATATATGTGAATGTAAAAACAATAACAGATGCACAGAAACCTTACTGATAAACAAATTTTCAAATACTAAGATAAAACATATAAGCAATCATATAAATGAAGACAACATATAAGAAGGAAAAAAGAAAGAAGAAAGGCAAGACGAAAGAGAAAGAAAAGGAAAAAGATAAAGAATATATTGAGAGTTCATATGTACTACAAAACAAGTTTTTGTCTCTCATTCAGAAGAAATAGATGTGCATTCTAAGTATGTGTGTATGCGTATGTATATAACATTAAAGGACAGGAATAAAAGATTGCATCATGGAAGTAAGTGATGATAGGAAAAGAAGATGAACTCGTTATGACATGAGGACATGAGAAAGCCAGAATGCCCCCACTGGAACCTTTGTGATACTTCAGAAAGCAAATAAAACCTCAAGCACATTGTGGTGAATTTATGAGAGGATACAGACAATTAACACAGGAAGAGAGGAACAGAAAGGTTGCAATAATTGGAGAGAACATTCAAAATGATGAGATCACAGATTCATTTGAGTATTTTAGTATCTGAGAACAACATTCTAACAATAAAAACTATTCAAAAATAGAAAAGTCGTACTTAATAGTAACATTCTGTTCCTTGAAGCATCCAAGAAAGGACCCATGTAGCACTGCATTATAACATTATCATACTTGTTAGGATGGTAGACTAAATGACCTTTAAGATCCTCTTTAATTCTGACATTCTATGATTCTTTCATCCCAATGATGTGCATAGTCTTTACCAAAGTGAAGATTTTAAGAAAATGTAAGCCACCAGGGCAACATTAACAAACTTTGCTGCAGGGAAATATTTGATAGAATTGGCTATGATACATTAGTGTCTCTTACATGAGACCCTTGTGCTCTGAAAGAGTTCATGGAGTTTCCAATGTGCAGTTTTCTTCACAGCAATTATGTCAGGATCTTGTTCATTCCCTGTCATCTGCTGTTGGGAATGGTAGTTGCTTCTGTACTAATCAGATATAGAGTAATTTAAAAAGCTCTAGGCTTTACAAGTTCAAACTGAAGATTAGAATTCCCTTAAACAAATTTACATTACGATCTAAATATGTAAGTGCATTTTACATCATTTTCGAATTTAGACTACCTTTGCATTTTTTTTTCTGACTTTGATAATGATATAATTCTGCATCAAATAGGAAATCGCAGCATTTGACCTCTAGCATCCTTTACAACTTTGCTATTATTCTGTTTCTATTATTATATGATCTCACTATTCCAAGTTTAAACATAGAACTGAATATTTAAGACCCTGGATTTTCAAGAAAGCCACATTTAAGTGACCTTACATTAGACTTTTTTTTTTTTTTTTACCATTTTGGGTAAAACTACTTTGCAGCTCAATTCCGTGTATTCTGTGTGCTGAGCTATTAGCACTTATTCTAGCCATAAGTGAGAAGTCATGCTGACCTATGGAAATGCAATCATGAAAACTTCCAATAATGTGGAAGGAAATAACAGTGAATAAAACACTAATTTGGAGAAATATTACATTTTTATTCTGCAGGTAGCTTTCTGATTGATAACAGTGAGAGTTTCTATCAAAGACAAAGAAGACTATATCCCTAGGAGATATTTTAAATTAGAAATGAAATTTCCTAACCTTTGGAGATTAACCAGGTTGGGCAGCTTCTTTGGTAATGACTGATTGACTATTTTCATCTCAACACCTAATACTATTGGTCTTTGCTTTCTATAAGGTAGAGGAATGTGTAAAAGAATATTGTTCCGGGAAAATGTCAAGACAACACATATTTGTTATACTCAAATAAAATGTGTTTGAAGGAGATGAGTTTACAAGAAATAATGGGTTTCTTGTGGTAAATTGTTTTATATTTCTTCGTAATAAGTAATGTTATGGGAAAAAGAATTGATAGTCCATGTTCTTTTCTGTGCATTTGTGATGAATTGGTTCATATAATTTGACCAAAAAGAATGGGAATTTTTCTGGAGGGAATGGTTTATATGTAATGAGACCCCACTACTGTGAGGATTTATGAGGTTTCAGTTTAGATGCTTTCCTTACAAATTGGACTCTGCACTAATATAGGAAGTCAACCAATGATTAAGGAAATTCTGCCAATGCTCAGACTTACTCACTCACACAAATACACACAGAACCAGGAGTTCACCACTTTGTCATTTGGGGATAAATCATCCAGTGTTTTAAGGTGATTTAAGTCAATGATAAGTAAACTAGTTTTGTCAAATGAAAAACCCTTGAAACCTTATCTCTTACCTTTCTTCTTTACAAAATCAAAGAAAAATACATTGACTTTCCTCCTTTTCTTCCTCAGTTTTAGCTGAGAATGGAAGAAAAATCTCTTTGTAGAGAAAATAAGGCAAAAGTCATATTTCCAATTATTCATTTAGAGAATCTTGTAAAATTGCTTCCTCTCCAACTCTGAACTCCACCCTCCCTACCCTGAAATTCCCAGAGTTTTAACTTGTACAGGGACTTTTAAGAGTGCTACAAGTTTATGTGCTTTCAGAAATGAGATTTAAAATATAGGTGTTTCAACTTGCCTGGTACTCCATCTTGAACTTCGTCTACCATTGCTCCTACATTCCATCGCTGATGACACTGATATATTCATAAATAAAGTTCTTTTGCCCTAAACTAAAGGAAGAATTTAAGGTGTTATTTGTTTGTTTTGAGGAAGGGAGGAATAAGCATTTAAATTGCTTTTCTGATGTCACCATTTGCAAGTAGGACACTTCTTTCTGAAGATAGCTATCTATAAGGGAAAGATACAAGATCTGAACATTCCTCTCAGTGTGGTCAGGTCTTTACCACTAAATGATTGTTTTTTAGTGAAATATACTTTTACCTTAGGAGTTCTTAACTTTGTTTCTTTTCCATTCTTTGCTCCTTCTTTCCTTTCTCTGTTTCTCTCTCCATATCTCTCTCTCTCTCTCTCTCTCTCTCTCTCTCTCTCTCTCACTGTGTGTGTGTGTGTGTGTGTGTGTGTGTGTGTCTTATTTCCTTTTGGAAATGTAATGAAAATTAAAGACACTTTCGAAAAATAATGTTTAGGTGCCAACATTCATAATTAAAGAGATGTTAAAAATGATATTAGAGGTTAGTGAAAATAAAGATGCAACATTTTCTCCGTCCAAATTCATAGATACCATAAAATTCTGTGATGGACCTTTGGGAATTAGATCCCAGATTAATAACACCTGTTCTGGATACGATTTTGCAATATGTTTTCTTGTGAATATTTTCTTGTTTTCCAAAGTCTTTCTTTGGAAAGACGGAGTCTTTCTAACCTAATAAGTTCAATGAACAGTTTAATATTTCTTGACTG
>JAQQSK010000307.1:0-23823 GCA_028658325.1 Potorous gilbertii
ACAGATAGAAAGAGGAAGAGGTATGTGAAAACTGAAATTTTCTGAAATTTCAGGTGAATTATGGGTTCTTAAATTGTTGTTGCTTTTATAACTCTTTTTAACAGGATTAGATTCATAGTGTTTGAGTCATTTCCTGAGTTCGCCTTTATCGCATTCGTTATTTGGAAGAACAAATTTAGGGAGTTTTATTAAGTTGTATTGGAGGATTTTAGCAGAACTACCTAGGAATCTCTGGAAGTGACTTGGATCTAGAGAAGCAGTTCTGGTTGTCCCCTTCAGAGCTGCACTAAGAAGGAGACTTATTCCTCAATGTCCAAGGGAAGATGTTTCTGGGAACCAGAGGACTACATGGGACATCGGGGACTTGGGACAATATATGCTGACTCAATGAACATTGGTAGTGGGTTATCAGATTACAAGGAGACTTGATATTATTTAATATTGATGATCATTATTCTACATCTTTGGCTTTTTTTTGTTTGTTTTATGGTATTTATGTTTACTGAGTTTTCTCAGGGACTTTGGTGATGTGTAAATCTCTCCTCTCACATTAGAACAAATTTAGTTCACCCACAGAGCTTGTTTAATGAAGTTTGTCTCCTTAAGGGATACTTGAGATTATGACTCTGCTTGAGTTTGTTTAACTTTTATGAAATTGATGGAAACATGGGATTATAATTTTTGTAGTATTCATAGCCACAGCATAGTCGATTCCTGTTGCAAGTTTAAGTCCTCTAGTTTATATGCACTAATGCTTACGGAAATTGATTTGACACAAGCAACAGAGATTAGGATAATGCAACCGAGGATAGAGGATCTATATAGGTTTGATTGTGGTGCTCAGCTATGAGCATGATTAGTATCAAAGGGGTATTATACCAAGTCAACTTTTGGGACAGAATCATTCTGAGTGACCCCCATGTTTTAACCTTACTAAACCTTTGGATAAAGTGCTCAGACAGCCTGCAGGAGAGGGCTCAGTTGCCTTAGGACTACTACTACCCTATCCCCTGAGAGCTACTTCTATCATTGAAGGCTACGCCTATCTCTTGAGGGCTAACCTCATAGTAACTGTTGCTGTTTCCCTCCCAACCTGATGTGTTTCTTTTTCTTTGCCTCATTAAAGAGACCCATGCCCTGGCTACTTCTTAAACAGGACAAATGAATTGGCATTACCTTACCCTAAGTGAGTACCTGCAAAGACCTTGGCCTAAAGGGGACATGGTCTCCCAGTGCATCCTGGGTCATCTGCAGTCATCCTGATGAGTATCTGGTCACTGGATTCAGATGGCTCTGGAGGCGAAATGAGGCTGGTGACCTTGCACAGCACTCACTCACTCAAACAAAGTCAAGTGCAAGTCATGTCATCATTTCTCTGATGGTATGGTCTTCTTCAGCAATGAAGGATGAACACAACATTTCACAATTATGCTATAATGAGGAGGAATTAAGGAGATACTAATCTCACCTTCTCCTTGAAAGATCTATCAGTCAGGATAATTCTGCCCTCATATGTAAATTGTCTTACTCCTGTCTAATAAAAGCAGCTCCACGTTAGAATTGGACAGCCACCCCGCCACTCCCCCCACAACAGCCTAAGATTTTGTTAACTATCTTGATTCTAACTGCTTGATGTCCTGGGGTGCCAATAAACACCTTTTTTTCATTCCCTGAGTTGCTTTTTATTGAGCAGAGAAAGACCTGTATTAGGATTTTCTTTGCCCAAAGGGACATAAATGTATGAACATGATACTCCAAAATGGAAATCACCACAAATAAACGTTTAAAAATTGTATACTACACATGAGAATATAAGTTTGCTCTGGTATTGGAACTTAAAAATTGAGTTTATTTTCCAAAGTGGTAAGCAATAAAACATTTGCTGTGTCTAGAAATTAGGGACAGGGGCAATTAAAAGCAGCTAATGCAATTAGAGATGGAATGAAATGGAACATGTATCTCCAACTCATGGAGTAAACGAAGTCTGTTGCTTAGATCATGTTATTAGGATGTGTTTTTATCTATGTGTAACAGAACTAGAGGAAAGATCTGATCTACAGAAAATTATACTTAATTTTTTTGATTCATTAAACCTCATTCTTCTTCCATTTATTTTATACTTTAATTCTGCCTTTCTAGGACCTTACTTGCCTCAAGCTATTCCCTATTGACTCTTGACCCTCAAATGCAGAGCTTCAACTCCAATCCATCCACTTAGTCTCCTATGTACTTATGACATTCTTTTTGCCCCTTTTCATTAATCATATTTACATTTTGGGTCCCCTGAATTTGCAAAGTAGCAAGATCTAACCTAATAAATGAGTTCAAGTTTAGGGGGAAATGGGAAAAATTGTGCCTGGTTTTCCTTTACCCTTCTCACATCATAGCACATTTACATTCCTAAACTGTTATTTTATCCTTTCATCCAATGGAAATATAGTCAAGAGGGAGAGATTGAGGAAAACTAAGAGTAAAGTAGACTCCAAAATAAAATAGATTGCTATGTGCACTACTTCGCAAAAGATTACCTTTGACTATACAGATGTGGAGATCCCAGATCCACTGACCTAACCCTTTCCCTTTCTTTCAGAGAAAAGTCATGAACTTACTTGGAACATATTTAGTCAGTACTCAAACATATTATCTATCATGTTTCAGATGGAGCTTGAAACATTGAGCAGGTATGAATTTATTTTATTTTAAAATGTTGTATTTACAATGCACTCTCTGGTAGTATTAAATAGAACATAGTCCAAAAGGGTAAGAAGTCAGAAAATAGAGTTGTTTTATTTTTTAAATCATTGTTTTATCATATTTATTTTAAAATTTAGTAGGGAATTTTTTTAAATATTCAAGCTGTTTTATCTCTTCTTGACAGACTGAATCATGTATTTGTCCTACTAAAAATGACTCATTTTTAGAAAAAAATTTCTACAGAAATAAGCATAAATTTTTCAACAGCTCCCTATTTTCAAATATCAAAACAAATATCTCATAATTGAGATAGTTTCACAAGTTCTTCAGTCTTAGTGAATTTGTGTATACACACCACACACACACACACACATGCACACACACACACACGTGTGTGTGTGTAAGTTTTCATTCACCAAGAATGAAACTGTAAAATATATGGACAACAGCATTATACTCAATGTTGTCATGTTATGCTGCTTGATTTTATACAATTGACATTTGAGCATGACTTATAAATTCACTATATTAAGTCTACATTCACTCTTGGACTAAGCAAGATCCTTCTGAGAAGTAAATGTTGTGTAAAAAGGGATTAAGACTCAGGAGACCTTAATTTTCTCTCCAGAAATGCCACAATCTAGCTATATATGCTTGGACAACATATTTCAACTGTTTCTGAATGTAAAGGATGGTAGTACCAAAGAATCGTTCTCTAAGGCCCCTAATAGACCTATTATTCTATGATTTTGACAAGTATGTAAAACTGCTCCACCTTATGAACACACAATAGCTTTGTCAATTAGATATCTTCCTTGTTTTGTTATGTTTAGAACTAAAAAGAAAAGTTTAATGAACTAGTATCTTCATCCTGGAGATTAGAAGTTAAACTCAATCATATTTGTTTATAATTTTAATATTTATAACAACTAATTCATTATTTCCATGAATGCCAAAAAAAATCATTCATTATCCAACATTTTAAGCTTTAATTTAGGTCTGTGTTTTTTATTTGTGTTACCTCAATAAATTAAATTTTATTGCATTATGCTCTCTTTCTAAAGACTATGTTTAATATTTTTGCATCTTTTACATTATCATAATTTCTGTGTTTTAGCACATAGTTCAATTTTTGTAACCATACAAAATGATGCTGAGAATATGCATATTTTAAAAATGTTTCCATTTGGAAATACCATGTTTCTCAGATCAAAATTCTCCAACAGTTTGTTCTGTAGGTGATTTTCTTTTCATTTATCTTTTTGTTATATTTGTTTACCTCTCAGAGAAAAATAGTAAAAATCTTCTACAATTACTATATTACTATCTTTGTGTCATAACATTACTGTTAAAATTAAATTCAAAAGCTATACTAAGTGGTGGTTTTATGTTTAATATTGACATCATTTTAGTATCTATGGTTCCTTTGTCCCTCAATATTATTTTTTATTTGTTGCTTTGTGCTATTGCATGATTAAAACGCCTACTTTTTTGGATCAATTAATGAATAGTAATTTTGTTACAGCCTCTCTAGTATTTCTCATGCAGCAATTTGATCGATATTTTATCCATCCTGTCTTGATTATTTAATCTATTGACACTTAAAATTATGATGGCTAATTTTGTGGTTTCCTCAGTTTATTAAAAAAATTATTTGACTGTTTTCATTTTGCAGGTCAGTTCTTTATCCTCGTAAGTAGTTTTGTTTACACTAATTTGATGCTAGATTATTCCCACATGTTCTCCCACCACCCCAAAAAAACTGCTCCAGTTTGTGTAACACATAGCAAGTTGAATTTTCCAGAATTGTTCAGTTCTTTGTATTGTGTGTATATATATGCATACATACATACATAAATGCATTTGCCTCTTTTTGTCCTTGCCAATTCTTTGCCCAAATAAATAATTTAAAATCTTTTCTCCCCATCTCTTTTGACATCATAATTTTAGTAAGTTTGTTTCTCTATTCTTTTTCACAAGAACTCCTTTGCCTTGTTTTCCTCATTGTTTCTGTGCCATTTGAGGTTTGTTTTTGTGAATTTCGCAGTATTTTCTGATTTGTGCAGGGTAACCCTTTGTTTCTTCTTTGCTCTCTTGGGTTTTGAAGGTTGCTTCTACTTCCTTTTCTGATCTGTTGTAACTGTGGAGTAATTCTATTATTCAAATAGCATTTCCATGATATTTAAAATATTTCTCATGGCCAATTGTAAAATATGTTTCTTGTCATTAAAATGATCATATTTAACCATTATGTAGTTCAGAATTTAGAGTGATTTTTTTCTGGCCACTATTTGTAGATTATTTAATTCCATGCTTTGTTGTCCATATTCCTTCAATTGTATTTTCCTTCTATTGTATTTGTATGATAGTATTCTTCTTTTTCTCCAATTGCTCATGTGTCATTGTTATGCTGCCTCTTTACTGACACTAGGAGTCGTTCAAAAAAAAAGAAATATTTCCATGGAGATTCTCCTTCACTAGAAGTCTTCCAGCAAGCTGAGCCTTAATGATCAATCAATGAATATACATTTATTAAATGCCCACTATCAAAGGCACTCTGCTAGGTACTGAAGACATAAAGATGAAAGCAAAATATTATCTGCCCTTGAGAAGTTTACATTCTAATGAGGAAGAAAACAGGATCATATATATGATATATATCTATATATATCCTATATCTATATATCATATATATCTATATATCATATATATATGATATGTATATATATACAAAACAGATAAAAGATAACCTTGAGCAGAGTGCACAAAATGCCTCTTGTGAAAAGTAATGCTTGAATGGAGTCTTGAAGGAAATTAGGTACTCAAAGAGGCACAGATGAGGAAATAGTGTATTCCAGTCACAGGGAATAGCCATTGCAAAAAAGTGGAGATCAGAGATACAGTGTGGTGTGAGGGACAGCAAGAAAGCCAGATCAGCTGTACTTTGCAGTGAATGAAGGAAAATAGATGACTCAGCAGATAGAGTACCAGGGCTGGAGTCAGGAAGAACTAAAAGTTTGGCCTCAGAAATTTACTAGCTTTTTAACCCTGAGTTGCCTCAGTTTACTCATCTATAAAATGGGGACAATAATAGCATCTATCCATTATAAGGACCAAAGGAGATTTTAATTGTAAAGAACTTAGCACAGTGCCTGGCACATGCTAAGCGCTACATAAATGTTAGTTGTGATGATCATGATGATGTTGCTGATGCTGTTACCTGGAAAGATAGAGATGCACTGTGTTTTAAATTTCAAAATAAGAAGTCATAGTGAAATCTAGAGGTTGTATGTATCCATTAAAGTTAACTGAATAATGTCCTCATACCTGTGTTTCAAGAAATTTCCTTTGGTTCTTGTGTAGAGAATGATTTAGAGATGGGAGAAACTAGAAACAAAGACACTCATTAGAAGGCTATTACAATATTCCTGGGAGGAAGTGATAAAAGTCTAAGATAGGGTGGTGGTTGTCTGAATGAACAGAAAGTGATTGATATAGGAATGTTATGGAGAAAGAAATTATAAGATTTGGTAAATGACTGAAAATGTGGGGCAACTGAAGGTGAGGAGCCAAAAGTGACATTAAGGTTGGAATCCTGGTTAACTGGAAGGATAGTATTGCCCTTGACAGAGATTAGTATAGTGCTTGGCACATAGTAGGCCTTTAATATGGACTTGTTGCCTGAATGACAAGAAATTCCGAAAAGAGTAGATGTGAGGGAAAAATGGAATCATTTCTGTCCGGCATGGTGATTTTGAGATGTCTATGAAATATCCAGTAATCATTTGTTGATATGAGACTGGTATTCAAAAGAAAGTCTATACTTGGATATATAGATCTGGTAGCAATCAATATTGGAAAGGTAATTAAACCCATGGAAGCTGATGTGGTTACCAACAGGGAGAGCAAAGAGAGAAAAGAGTAGAGGACCCAGGAACACAGAGTATTACAACAGCAGGAATGCTGACTTTGAAGTTGGAGGACCTTCACTTACTCTATTAAGACTGCAGGCAAGTCATTTAATCCTACTGAAGCTCATTTTCCACATATTTAAAATGAGGATTGAACTAGACAGTCTCTAAAGTTTCCTTTTGTCTTTCAACCTATTACCCTATGATCCTTGGGGTTTGCCTTAAGGGGTGGAATATTGAGGATGATTCAGTAAAAGAAACTGAAAAAGAATAATCAGATAGAAAATGAAGAGAGAGAATAATGTCACCACAACCTAGAAGGGTGAGTATAAATCTGAGAAAACAGTACACAATAAAGTCAAGTGCTTCAGAGAGGTCAAGAAGGAAAAGAAATAGGAAAACACCATTGGATTGCAATTAAGAGATCATTGTTAAAGCTGGAAAGAAGAGTTTTAAATTAGTGATTAGAATGGAAGCTGCATTGCAAAGGTTAGAATTGAATGACAGAAGAGGAAGTAAAGAAAACATTCCTTTTCAAGTTTGACTAAAAAGGGGAAGAAATACAAACACTAAAATATTTTTCATACTGTTGGATCTGGAATTCTGGTACAAGTATAGGATGGATTATGGGGCCTCCAAGATCCTTTTCAACTCTGAATTTTTGTTACTCTGTGAAGATGGTTGCTAAAGTCACATAAATCTTAAGTGGTAGATTTATTACGTGAACCCAGATCTTTTGACTCCAAGCTTAGTCTTACTTATAGGTTACAAGACAGTGTATGTGTGTCTGTATATATATACACATATACATATATACATATATATGCATACATGTATATATACCATACACACATATATATGCATACATGTATATATACTATACACATATATACATACATATGTACATATATGCATACATGTATATATACACACAGATATACATACACTTGCATACATGTATACATAAATGCATATATAGTCTATTAGCACACATATTTATATGTAAATATGTGTATATATTTGTATATATGTAAAAACTTGTATATATGATGTTTGTTATATGTGTTTATGTATTATGCAAATACACATATATACATATGTATATTTCACATCTTACATAAGCTACTTAAAGATTATGTGACACTGACAACCCTCTTCATTGAATAACAAAATAGAAAGTTGGAAAGGATCTTGGAGGTCACATAATCCCTCTTATGCTTGGGCAAGAATCACATGTTCAACATTATTTATAAATAATCCACTATGTGCTATATGCTATGTTTCCTCTTTCTTAGTCAAACTCCTTGAAAAAAAAGGTTGCTTCTATTTCCTCTTCTCTCACTCTATTCTAAACCTTACTTATTATGTAGCAGGCACAGTGCTAAGCATTAGGGAAATAAGTATTTGCAAGCAGACAGTCCTTGCTTTCAATGAGCTCATAGTCTTATAGAGGAAGACAGTACACAAAAGGGAGCTGCAAGGAAGAAGTGGGGAGGGGAGGACCGCTAAAAGCAGGCATGGTGTTAAAAGTCTGGAAAGCCAGAATCTGAGTCTGGAAGGAAAGTAAAGCTGGCCAGCCTGGGCAGTTCTCTAAAATGGAGGCCCTGTCAGAAACTCACAAATTGGAAAGCGGTCAACATGGTGGGGAAAATTTCAGAATGAGAAGATCTCAGGATTAGTTGGGCACTCCATTAGGTGCACAGCCTAAGACCAGGAGAAAATTTAAGGGCAAGACAGAAGCTGAATCACAGGACAGAATTCTAGTAGGTCAGAAGTAAATATGCTAGCAGAAAAGTAGACCTTACTACCAAACCGTAAGTTTTCCTTTTCCAGAAGAAATAGTATATTTGGTATGTAGTTCGAATTGACAGGACCCTTCCAGTGAGATTAGTCTCTAGATCATTTAAGACACCAGCACATAGGTATCAAATTTATTTATTTGATATAACTTGGTGTCAGGGGTAAACATACGTTAAACCACTGAATTTTATTTCCTGATCAAGGAAGAGTAAGATGACTCTATGAAGGACAATAAGGTAAGATATAACCACTGTCAAGACTTCTTACCACTGTGAGCAAAAATAAAGATATTAATATAGGTTAAATTTGGGGTATGAATGGGCCCTCACAAATACTATAGAGAGGACTTGTCCTAGTGAAAATTATGAAGTAGGCTAAATTTGTCTTTACAATCATTTACATCACTTTCTATTTATCATTTCCCCTATCTTCCCAAGTCTTTCTTACCTCCACTTGACACTCCTGCACTGCAGACACCAATTCATCTCAATTCTGTCTCCTGCCTACATTTCTCTCACCCCCACAAATAGAACTGAGTTGAAAACATTTCATTGCAAATTAAAGATGGCGACTTTGTACAGGGAAAAGAAGAGTAGGCTTAGCATCTGAAGATGATATTTGAATTCTGTGTTTGAATTCTGGTTTGATGTATTTATTGTATAACTTTAGGCAAGTTACAACTTCTCAGCTCCTCTATTTTCCTGTTTAGAAAATGAAAGAGTTGTACTTGATAATCATTAATGCCCCTTCCAAATCTGTCTTATGATTCCAGTTTTATGTTGTATCTGTCAGGAAACAAAAAGACCCACCCCCAAGTTTGGAATTTTAGATGCTAGGGCAATTAGAAAAGGTGGATATTTTTGTTGTAAATAGCATCACAATCACCGTCAGCTTGTACCATGTTGTCAAATGTCTTACTCCCCTTATGTGTATAAAAATGCATATGCAGGTTGTAGGATTGTCAAGAAATAACACATATCTTCTTTAGCATGTGACTTCTAAAAGGAGTTATATGTACAAACACATCTGCTTTATATTGTCCTGTTTCTGAGAGCCAAGGATTTATAAAAAGATTTCAAATCCCATGGATGGTAGGAATCATAACGGAAGCATTCCTTCAGTAAAACAAGATTAAGAGTAGTCCAGAATGGTTACCCCGCACTCTTTGTAAATACTATCAAAGTATTACTGTGTATTTAAAAAATGAAATTCTTTTTTATATTGTCAGTAGGCCTGGAGAAAGGGAAAATAACATTTTCTAATCTGTACGCATCTCTTTTATACTGTTTCTGAAGTCCCCAAAGAGAATAAAGATCATATGTATGTTGTACAGCATCTCAATAATAAATGGAGGCAAGGAAAGAACACACTATACTTAAATTCTATCTGAAAAATAGCAAACCATTAAAGAAATATCATAAACCCTGCACCAAAAAGAAGCAATACCCTCTTTTTCTCTGCAGTAAATAGTTATACTTAACAGTGGGCTAAATTCCTCTATATCATGCCGAATCGGCCATTTGGCCCATGTTTAGCTGGAATCTATAATGTTCATTTTTTATTCCCAAGTCTCCATCATTTTCATTCTCAATAAGCATTATTTAATACAGTCTAGCATTGTTAGGTTGCTACACAGTATTTTGAAGGCAAGGCTAATGCTTCCAAACTGAATTATAACCCTTTGCCCTCAGATAGGAGCTTTAATCAGAGGATTCCAAAGTACTTCACTGAAACTAATTAGCTAAAAATTTCACAAACACCCAGAGAGATAGGAAGTCTTATTTTACTGGATTACAGCTGTATGGTAGCAACAAAGAAATTAAATGACTTGCTGAAGGCTCCAAAACATCTCAGCTGGGTAAACAGATTTAGAACCCGAATCCTTGCTGTTTGTCCCTCAGCTTTGGCTTTGATCTAAAAGAAAGGAGAACATAAAGTCTTCTTTGACAATGGTCAAGAAAATTGCAGTATTACAAATGGTAAATGAAGTTTGTATCATTGTTGTTATAAAAAAAATAGAATCCTGGGGCCACTTTTTATTCAGCATTCTTAGAAATAATAATCTCTGTTGATATGTTTGCTATGTGAATTGAATTGACCAATTTACCTTCATTTAGATACATTCTAGGATGTCATACATGTCATAGTGAAGTATGAAGATTTTATAATAACGATGATGTTGATGATGATAAACATTTATATAACACATACCATACCTGAGGCACTACACTAAGTGCTTTGCAACTATTAATTGATCCTCAGAACAATCCTGTGAAGTAAGTGCTATTAATATTCCCATTTTATAGCTGAAGAAACTGAGACAAATAAAAGTTGAGTATCTTATCCAGGGTTACACAGCTAGTAAGTTTCCAAGACTTGATTTGAATTCACATGTTCCTAACTCCAGCCCTGGTACTCAAACTACTGAGTAACCTAGCTGACCAAGTATCCTTTCATGGGGATGATTGAGAATACCTACATATTTTTCCATATATGAGATATTTTCATGTATTATATATAAATACAATATGTAACTATACCTATATTAGTTTTATTGAATATATTTATGTATATACATATATGGTACATATATACATATTTCCTTATATACCTGTGTCTATAAATAATATGTATTGCTCTTATGTTATATATACTTTATATATTATATGTTTGTATATTATATATGTATATGTGTCTTAAATTCATGTTATCTGAGTATCAACTTGTGGAAGGAAGTAAATATGGACAAATAAAGACAAGAGAGATGGCAAGTTTCACCAGATATTTGAGGGACTGTCTTGCAGATGACAGGCTAGACTCATTCTGCTTAGCCCCATAAATTGGTGTTAAGAGCAATAGGTGGAAATAGCAATGAGGCAAAATTATATTTATCGTCAGGGAAAACTGTCCAGACATGCAAAGGATTACTGCAAAAGTGAGAGATTTCCTCCTCTTAAATGTCTTCAAGGATGGGTGACCACATGTCAGGTATATTATAGTGAGGATTCCTTGCATGGATAGGTTGAATCAGATGGCAACTTGTATCCCTTTCTACTTTCAAATTCTCTCATCTATGTCATATATACATAATATATACATACATATATGAATGCGCACATAGTCATGCACACGTGTGTGTGTGTGTGTGTGTGTGTGTGTGTGTGTGTGTAAATGGAATCAATCTGCTTTATTATAATCATTTGGGTAATAGATTACCAGGGAGAAGATTCATGTTCAAATCCTACTTCATACAATTACTGGCTCTGTGGTCCAGGGCAATCCATTTATAATGTATGACTCCAGTGACTCTGTAGGACTGTTATCACCAAGGCAATATTCAGAGCACTGAGGGTGACTATGAAAATACCAGTGTAGTTCTGAATCACAAGAAATAACAGACTCCATATAGAAGGCAGAAGAAAAAAATTTATTCAAACACCATAAAGTCAAATCCCAACACCAGAAAGCCAAATCTTCCATAGTAACCAAGAAATCAATACACATTAGCACTGCAGGGGATAACCCTATTCCCAAGTCTTCCTCCACACCCTGGGACTTTCTGACAAACAAACACTCACAAGACTAGTGGTGCCTGCCTGCCTGCCTGTATCCTCTCTCCTCAACCCTAACCACTCTCACCAACTTCCTCCTAGGTCTTCTCTACCCTCCCTGTTCCACTCATTTTGCAAGCTCCTCCCACCACATGTATCTTAGGCTTCTAGGTGATTTAAACAAGTCACATAGGCCTATTACTGAATGGGGAAGATCTTTCCATTTAAAATGCTATTACATTCAGCCCCAAGATCTTTCGTAATCATGACATAGGTCGATGGGGCAACTGGTATCAACAGAACTAAAACAGGGATAATAGAACATATGCATATAAAACAATATCTTAGGCAAATGGTGTCAACAGAACTTTACAACAATATAACAGAAATCACCGCAAATAAACACATAAAACAATATTTTAGGGTGGGGTTTGAGTACAAGCACCCCATCACTCCCCCCTCAAATGAATGGGGCCTAAAATCTTAGGGTAAGGGGTGAAGTTCTCTTCTTCTATAGCTAATTCCCACTGAAATTGAATGTAGAGCTGTCCCTACCCCAAAAGGTGCCATTTGAGAGTTCATTTCTTTAGCTGGCATGCAGAGTTTGGTCAATGCCAGATCTAGGGGTGGTACATGACAGTCATGGACAGGGGGTGACATCTGACTTAAGTGATCAGGCATCTTCAGGTTGAGGGTACTAAGGCAGTAGGAATTAAACCTACCAAACAAGTTTAACCGACAAAAAAAAACAAAACAAGGAGACAATAACAGAAGCAAGGTAGATATAGGGTAAACTGTGCTTCTAGAATTCAGAAACCCACTATCATAATCTAATTTACAGTAGAATATATTAGTTAAGGGTACAATTTAGTAATCATCTCTTCCTGAATAAACCACAGTTGCTATACTATCTTTCCTGGTGCTGTAATTTCCACAGCCTTTGGATCATCAACTGTCCTCCACTTTACCTATACTTGAACTCCCAATTTTATTCTCTGAGTAGAACCTAACCCTTCAGTTCCTCTGCCAGTTATTTTTGAAGGATGGTCAGTTTTCACAATAGGTATTGTTTCACAAGGAAGAATAATTACTTCAACTATACTACCATTTTACAAAACGGTATGGGTTCTTCACCTAAATTTTGGAATGTCAAAATAATTTCTCCTTGATAATTAGAATATATCACTCCAACTAATACATGTATCCCTCAAGCTGCTAATCCTGATGTAGGTAATATCCATTCAAAATGATTTTTAAGGATTCTAAAATATATTGCAGTAAGTATTTTTTCTTATTTCTTTTCTATCCAAACACAAGTACTCTAAACAGTGTAAATTATATCCTGCCAAACCAAGTGTCTCTTATGACAGTGTTGAGATATTTGACCTCACAGTCCAATACTCACTATTTGAGATCTTATATGTTTGTTGTTTTCTAATTTATAGATTTGGGGTCATCATTCTAGGCTGGAGGTGTGTTTCCTCCCAGTGGTCTATTATTCAAATTATGTAAAGCAGTGAACAAATGATCTTTCCAATGTTGATAAGAATTATTAGAACTTAACTTCCTTAACTGTTCTTTCAATAATCCATTAATTCTTCCAATTAACCCAGATGGGGGTGGAAAATAGTAATGATAATTCTATATTATTTAATATACAATATCTCCTTTCATTATCTTTAAAATACAATGTATTGTCATTTTGAATCTGCATTGGGTTTCCATAATGTAGACTTATGATATCTCAAGTTTTACAGGTGTTTTTCTAGGTCACATTCTTATGGGGACAAGCCACTAGTACACCTGAATAGGTGTCAACACAAGTACATATAAATTTACATCCTTTATCTTGGGGTAGGGGACCAATGTAATCTGTTTGCCAGATTTAAGCTGGTACTTTTCCCCTTGCTATCTCTCTTGTTACTTCCTGAGGAACAGCTCATTCCTTTTACAATGGACATATGTAATATTTCTCTGCTACTTATTTTTAACAATGAATGAGACATACTAATACCTTGGTCTTGTGCCCAAGGGTATGTGGTCTGAACCCCTAAATATCTGGCTATTTGATGGACCCATTTTGCTAGTGCTGGATCATCAGTTGGTATTGGAGTAGGGACAATATGTTGAGTAGCAATCTTTGCTAGGTGATCAGCATGCACATTGTACTTGCATTCTGGCATGGTAAGGGCCATGTTAGCATCTATATGAAAAACTGAAACATTAGTAACCAAAGACAAGTCCCATATATCTTTCCATAATTCTTTGCCCCAGACTTGTTTGCCATGAATTTCCCAATTGGGATTGTTCTATATGGGCATCCATGTAGTTAAACCATTAGCTACCACCCATGAATGAGTGAATAAATGACACTGTCCTTTGTTCTGTTTTGATAGCTTGACATAGTCATAAGTTCAGCATTGTGACTGCTTCCACCTATCCCAGTACTTTCCAAAGTCTGCCTAACATATGGGTTATAGACTCCAGCTTTTCAATGTCTTCTGTGGCCAAAATATTTTGCTTCCATCAGTAACACATGTATGTCTCTTTTGTTCTTCAGTTAATACATCATATCCCTCATTCCATTTAACCAGGGACTATACCAACCATTGCTTTGGTTCAAGGAGTATATCATTTCCCTCAGTATCTATGTTTGCTATAGATTCATATAAAGCAGAAACTACACTTTTGCCTGTTTTAGTTCTATTTTGAATATCATTTCCATTTAATTATGCTAGCCTCTTGAGCATGTCCAATTCTGTGAGAAGCTAGGGTACTCGTTACCCAGGTCATAATTGGGATTTCAGGTCTTAATATTACCTCATGTCCCAAAGTCAGTTGTTCAGCCTCTACCAAAGCCCAACATGAAGCTAACAATTGCATTTTAAAGGGAATATGCTGAATTCCAGATGACGAGAATTTCTCAGACCAAAATCCTAAGTGTATATTTCAGCATTGTTGTTTTTGCCAAAAACTCCAGTTTGCATATTCATCCTGTACAGTCACTTGTAATTCCACTGGGCTGTTTTACATAGGCCATAAATCTAGAACCAATTGTATAGTGGTCTTTGCTACTTCAAAAGTTTTACTCTACCCAAGTCCCGAATCAAATTCATATTTTTCCTAGTAATTTTATATAGGGGTTTAAAAATTTGTCCTACATGTGATATGTGATGTTGTCAATATTCAAATAAACCTATAAACTTTGGGGCTTCTTTCTTATTGTTGGGGATAAGAAAATACAGAATCTTTTGTCAGTCTTGTAGGAGAGTCTCTCACATCCACTTATTGCATTGTATACCCCAAAATTTTATGTTTTGAGCCAGTCTTTGAATCTTTTCAGGGTTAATTTCTCACCTTTTACTTTTCATATGTTCAATTAAAAGTGTCAAACTCGTCTCCACTTCTTTTACATTTTCCCCTGTATCATAATATCATCTATGTAATGGGTAAGCTGTATACCAGATAGCTCTAATTCACTTAAATGTTCAGTCACAATCCTATGATAAATAGTAGGGCTATGCAGATATCCTTGTGACAGACATGTAAAAGTATATTTTCAGCTCTGTCACATAAAAGCAAATTGATCCCACTATTTACAATCTATTGGGATAGTAAAGAAAGCATTGGCTAAATCAGTAAGTGTACAAAGTCCCATCATATCTCTGTATCCTTTCCATTAAGATAACAGTATCTGGAATAACAACATACAAGGGAGGAGACACCTTATTCAATTATCTATAATCTATCATCCCCCAAGTCCCATCTGACTTCATACTGGCCAGACAAGATTATTCCATCATGTGGTTTTAGGCACTAACACTCCTGCCTTAAAATATTTCTATAAAGTATTGATAACTTCATCTTGCCCACTTGGCACACAATACTGCTTTAAAGAATTTACTTCAGAAGGTTCAGGTAAAGTGACTTGGTCCATTTTCACTTTACCCATTAAAACTATATTAATTCCTATCTTGCTTATTGCAAATTGGTATCTCCCCTCAGGTAAACTCAATCTCATATCTCTCAATATATCTATCCCAATGATGTATTCAGGAAGGGGTACAATTACCATGCTATATTCTGTCTTAGGTAATCGTCCAATTTTCATCATTAGTTTGACTTGTCTGGCTGATATTTCAGCCCCTCCCAGTCTTGTGATGCTGATAGGAGTTCCTGGCTTTCCACATATAAGAGAGGCCTCTACACAAGTATCTATTAATGCCCTAGTCACAAAATTTGATCCATTATTCCAATTTATGGTCATATTGATATGGGGTCCTCAATCCTGTGTATTTCTTTAATCTGAGCTGAGGATTGACCAATTTCCTCTTCTCCATGAAGGTGTGACACACTTGGACACAAGGGTCCAGGAGGATCTGTAGGGGCAGTTTCTACTTCTCCATTCTGTCTAGTATGAAACCCTTTTCCTCGGAATACCATCTATGCTTCCATAATTGACCCCTGCTCTCAATAGAACAGTAAATAATTCTTTTCTTGTCAATGTATTCTGACTTGGAATCTGCTGGTTATTTGCTCTTCTCTCCTAAGGAAATGTATCTTTTCCCGAGGCTCCTAAGTCACTTAATTGTGAAAACTTGTCCAGCACCTCCAAAAGAGGGTGCCCTATTTCCCCAATTATTAGAGTAAAAACCAGGTGTTTTCAAGCAAGAGGAGCCATCTTCACTATTATGTTCAGAGTAGGCATCTATATTTCAGATCATTTTTGCTATCTTCATTACCTTCTCCTTTAACTTTCTTATACAGTCCCTAAGTGATTATCAAGTTCTATCTCCACTAGGTCACGTAGAGTCAGTAGGATACTGCTTACTGCATCCTTCTGCAACTAAAGCTAATAGATTAGTTGTATTGTTACTACTTTGCATATTATAATCTCTAAAAGCTTGCTGTACAAAAGGATTCTAACTAATACCTATAAATTTCAAGCAATCCAGAATGTATTGATACTCCTCTGACCCCTTCATCATTGATTCTCACCATCTAACATAATACTAATGATTCTCCTATCCTTTGGGTGAACTGACTCAAAATATCTGTGACTTCCTGCTGAGTAAAATCCTCAATTATCACGCTAAACACTGTTTTGTCCCCCTGGTTTTCCTGTTTCTATGTGAGCATTGGGCATAATTCTACCTAAGAAGTCTTTCCCTCTAATATTGTTCATTTTCCAACACTCCCTTCATTATTTTTTTCTCTCAAAACCTCTCCTGGCAGTCATCACCATGGCAACTAGGCTGGGCCTGTGCAAAGGTTGTATGCACACTTCTTTTGCCAGTCTCCCAATTCTTCTGAGCTAAATGAACAGCCTTTTCTTCCACCTGAGACCTCCAGTTTGTTCTTTTAAAGGACAGCCCAAACAGGGAGAATTCTCCTGCAAACTAGCTAACTCTTTTTCTGTCTGAATTTTTTCTTTCAGTAGTTCATCTTTGCTTTCACACATAATACAATCACCTGTTAATAAATTCCACCCTCTCCTACATACCCCTGCCAGATCTTTCCATGCTTTTATTGATATTCCTTGCAAACATCTTTCCAAATCTCTAGTTTCCCCCTCCTGTAACCTCAGTTCCCAGTTTTCATGGGGTCCAGTGCTTTTACATCATTCCCTTGCTAGGGAGGAATAAGATAAATCCTTCCATCATGGGATATCTCTTTCTTCCTCTAAAGTCTTTCTACTTCCAAATAGAAATTTTATACCCTGGGATCCTGTTCATGACACCAAATGTATTGCCAAGGTAATATTTACAGCACTGAGGGTAACTACGAATATGCCAGCGTAGTTCTGAATCTGACAGCATGACAGACTTTCCACATAAAAGGCAGATGAAAACATTTATTCAGACACCAGAAAGTCAAATCCCAATACTAGAAAGTCAAATCTGTGATAGTGAACAAGAAGTCAACACATATTAGCACTATAGGGGATAACTCCATTCCAAAGCCTTCCCCCTACCCTGGGGTCTTCCTACAAGCAAACACTCACAAGACTAGGTGTGGCTGCCTGCCTGCCTATGTCCTCTCTCCTCCACCCTAACCACTCTCATCAACTTCCTCCTAGTTCTTCTCCACCCTTCCGGTTCCACTCATTTTGCAAGCTCCCCCTACCACATGTATCTTAGGCTTCCATGTGATTTAAGCTGGTCACATGGGGTTATTAATGAATGAGAAAGATCTTTCCATTTAAATTACCATTACAAGGACTTACATATCAAATCATTGGTGAATTTTAATCTGTATCTATGAAGGTAGTTGCATTTATTTAACATTTCCTATGTGTCATTCACTGTATTAAGTGCAAGTATTATGGTGAAAACTCCTTGCCCTTTCAAGGTCCACAAGCTAATGAGAAAGAAAATATATAAACAATTATGCTCTTCTCAGCAACACAGTGATCCAAGACAAGTACAAAGGACTCACAAATGGAAATGCAATTAACATCCAGATAAAGAACTGATTTACTCTAACGAAAATTGAAACATACTTTTTTCACTTACTTTATTCTTTTTTGTGTTTTTTTCCTCTTTCTTCTTTCACAACTGTGACAAATATGGAAATAGATTTCACATGATATTACATGCATAACCTATATCACATTGCCTACTATTTTAGGAAGAGAGGAGTGAAAGAAAGAAGGGAGAGAAATTTGGAACTCAAAATCTTATAAAAATGCTCGAAATTGTCTTGACAGGGAATTGGGGAAAAAATAAAATTCTATTAAAAACAAACAAAAATAAAAAAACAAAAACCCAAGAATAACTGAGTTTAAATGTGACTGCAGACACATACTATCTGTGTGACCCTCGAAAAGTCACTTAACTTATATGCCTCCATTTCCTCAACTGTAAAGTGGGGATAACAGCTTCTACTTCCCAAGGTTTAGTGAAGATCAACTGAGTTAAAATTTGAAGAAATGTTAATGGCATATAGTAGTCATTAAATAAATATTTATTCCCTTCCCCCTTGTCGAGAACTTAGAGATCATCTAATTCAATTTCCTCATGTTATCTGTGAGGAAACAGACTCAGATAACTTAAATGACTTGCTATATATCATATAAGCAATAAGTATTAAAATCAAGATTGGAACTAAGATCTTCTGAGTGCAAACCCATTGCTCATTCCATGCTTCTGGTACTCATTTCTTAATAGTGCTCTGAGATGCAATGACATAATGTACATAAATGCACAAAGTAACACAGACTATAATCTTAGAGATTTTTCCTGTGCACTGGGAAATTCAGTAACTTGCCTAGGGTCACAGAGCATTTAGGTGTCAGCAATGAGTCTTTTGAACTCAGTCATTGTTGATGCCAAGTTCTCTATCTCTAGCTAATAAATTCTAATGTAGTTTTCTAATAAGCAACACTGCCTCAGCCCTTAGAGTCCAATACAAACATCCAGTTGCTGACCCTGCTCCTGTCATTGCTACTGTTTGCTGTTTCTTACAAGAACATAAATTCATTCCCTTTATCACTTAGAGGACACCATTCCAGTATGGCTGCGGCTTAAAAGAAAATTTTAAAAAATCACCACCCTACTACCAACCAGGTGAGAGCATCACTATATTTGTTTAGGCTGCTCCTCAGACAAAAAGAACGTTAGTCACCACCAGGACTGGCCTACATTTTCCACGTTGTTAATGTTTGTGAGAGCTTGCATCCCACTGTCACAGTCTTTAAGCACATATGGTTAGTTATCTGCATGTCACAAGGAGGCCTCACATCTAATCAGTTTGTTCTGACCTTTTCCCTGGATTCTATGACAGGAAGGCAGGGTCATGGGCTTCAGTGTCCCTATTTAAAGAGGGATACAGCACATTTTTTTCTCCTCACTTCCCACACAATACTCTGTTTTTGGACTTCTATGCAAATCTTCAACTTGTCCCACTGCTGGGTGCCTTCTCCCTATCTTCCCTTTTAAACTTTCGTTTGTGTATTATTTTCCCCAAAAGAAAGTAAACTCCTTGAGTTTTTATTTGTATTTATATCTTCAAAATACAATATCTGGAAGAAGAGTGGGAAATCTGTCCTCGAGGCCACACAAAGCCCTCTAGGACCTCAAGTGTGACTGTTGGACTGAATCCAAACTCTGTGGATCATAGTAGCCACTTAATAAATGTATATTGAATTTCATTGTACTATATTGGACTGAATTACACTGGATTTCATTTCCTGATGTTGTATGGTATCAGAATATAAATTTAGCAAGACAGGCTGTTTTGATGAAAGTGATAAGAATGAGTGTAACTCAGAAAGGTTAAATTATTTGGCTAAGATCATATAAGTGACTAAGCAAAGACCTATGACTCCTAAAATGCAGTTTGGTATTCTATGCTCTCTAACTCATTGCTTTCCCTGATACATTTGGTTCATATGGTTTGACATCATTAATGCTATAAATATAATCCAAACTGTGACTACTGTCCAGGTAATCCTTACAACACCTGGGATCAATGAAAGAAAACAATTCTTTTTTAATTTTTTAAAATTTTTTCCAGTTACATGGAAAGAAATTTTTTAAATATTTTAATATTTATGCTTTCTTCCTTTCTCTCCCTCCTCCCTAAGACAGCAAACAATTTAACATTACATATGTGCATCATGTAAAACATATTTTCCTATTAGTCATATTGTAAAAGAAGAACCAGAAAAAAAGAAAAAAAAATTTAAAACTAAAGAATGGGAAAATAGTATGCTTTAATCTGCATGTAGACTCCATCAGTTCTTTCTCTGAATGTAGCATTTTCCATTATAAGTCTTTTGGAATTGTCTTGGATCATTTTATTGCTTAGGAGAGTTAAATTATCATCGCTGATCATTGCACAATGTTGCTGCTACTGTCTACAATGTGCTCCTGGATCTGCTCACTTCACTCAGCATCAGTTCATGTAAGTCTTTCCAGCTTTTTCTGAAATTCATCTGCTCATCATTTCTTAGGGCACAATAGTATTCCATTATATTCATATACCACAACTTGTTCAGCCATTCCCCAATTGATGGGCATCCTCTCAATTTCTAATTCTTTAAAAAAGATGTGCTCTAAATATTTTTGTACATATAGATGCTTTTTTATGATTGCTTTAAGAAAGGACTTCTTTTGCTTATACATTGCCAAGATGTTCCTGGTAACTACTTTGCAAAGTATAATCAATGGCACAATTTTCATTTGGATGTTTACTCACTTGATTTAAAAACAAAAGTGTTATGGTACTGATTCTGCCCTGTTTTATTTCTAATATGTACACTGGCTGTGATGGCTATGTGAATATTCCATTCATTTTAAAATAACATTAATGTAGTAATTGTCATGGTATATTCTCATCAAAGGCATCAAACCAGTCACAAGTTCCCTCAAATAAGATTTTCAGATTTTCTAGAAGAGAACATGATATAGTATAAAGAGATTTTGTTCTGGTGTTGAAGGACTTAATTCTAATATTGGCTCTGCCACTTATAACTCTGTTACTTTAGTTAAGTCACTTAAAGTCTCTTTGTTTTCAGTGTCCTCATCTACAAGGGAAGTATATATTAAATGTCCCTTAATGACATTTCTAAGTTCATGGTCTAGCTCTCAGTTTTGAGTCCATGATCTTGTCATTATTCTTTTGTGTTTTCTTTTTCTTGAGATCTTTGCTAATTTCCATCTTTTTATCACCTTGATTTCCTGCTATTGTTCATTTTCTGGCTCCTTCCCCTCTGATAATATTTTTCTGGGTACTAGATCTCAAAGTATCTTAGCCTTCTTCCATTCTGGATAATTCATGGTTTATCAACCTAGGTCTCTGACACAAATGACTTTTTCTTTTGGGTGGCAGGGGAAAAGAATTGGTTTCAGCTAGATGCTAAGATTTTTATCTCAGCCTTAATGGAGAGCTCACTCCTTTTCCCATCCCCAACACAAATACACATGGTGTTTTTTTCAAGTATTTTGTCTCACACGCTCTGTTGTTCAGTTCTCTGACCTGGCACTAGTAGTTAAGAGAACTTTTGTACTGGGTGCTAGGTGGGTATATTTAGGTACTTCAAGTATCCAAAGTTCTAGGTGAACATTGGGGAGGGGTATGAGCCTAAGATCTATTTCAAAGCAAGACAAGGATCCTATCCCCTTCCCTCTATTTCTGGCTGTCCTGAAGAGATTTTTTTGTGTGTACAGAGTTTTGCCACCTCTATATTGTTGGGATCTCAGAAAGCTTCTGTATCTAAGTGAAGAAAACTTCTGCAGCTTTGATGTGGAGTGTCAATAGCACTAAAAAGAGAGAGAGGCAGAGCAAGGGCATGGGGTTGGGTTTGTTGCAGGCCTGTGTCTTTGAATAGGCCAGGGTAACCTCACTGAAAGCAGAGTAGTGTGTGGTGGAGTAGGAGACACTTTGTGAGCTCATTATAGGTGTCTCTTTTGTTTTTAATCTTCGTTTGAATCCTGGTTTTCTATTCCATGGATATAGTTAAAGGTGCTTTGTCTTTGGTACATAATTTCTGTTTTGGAGAAGTTTGAGAGGTTGTAAGAATCAAAATTAGCATGTCTAATGTTCATTCTCTTTGGTCACATGATAGAGAAAATATGATCATCTAATTGTATTGTCAAAGCAGTTATAGTTAAAGTTGTGCTTTAGAGAAACTGAGTTCTTCCAAGTTTTATGAAAAGCAAATATGATTGTTTAAGAGGCTCCAAACTCCTGGTGACATAAGGACTTACTGTTTCTGTTTGTATGTTTGTTTTAAATCAGCTACCTAATCAAGTACTTTTTTTCCACCTTGCTCTTATTAACTGGCCTTAGAAAAGGCTGGGTTTTCTATTCTGAGCATTAATTTCATATTTGAAAATTGAAAGCTCATTACCGTGATTGTCATTATTACAAGAAAATGATGCATTAGTCTGTTGGCAACCTGAATGGTTCATATTCTGAAGGAAGATAAATACCATCTATATATTTTTCCCATTTTATCCCATTATGCTTTCTTAACAAGCTCTAAATTACCTGACTTTACTTGGTGTAGAGGAAAGAATGTGAGATTTGGAATCAAAAGTCCTGGCTTTGAATCAACTTTTCTATTTTCTGCATCATTTTTTCTATGCCACTTGATCTCTCTGGTCTTCAATTGGCTCATCTCTGGAAAAAGGTCTTGTCACAGATACCCCACCAAGTTCCCCCAAAGGCCAACACTAAGCCTATGGTTTTGCTTTCTGGTTTTATTACTTTTCTTTCATTGGATAGTTGAAAATACTAGCTCAGTAAAACCTTATAAACAAAGCAATAAAGCAGCATTGGAAGTTAGAATTAGATATGGGAATTATTCTAGAGCTATCTGGAAAATTGGGATATTTTTCCTGCCATGACCTACATGGCTCTGTTGTGTAACCCAGGAAAACCATTAGAATCTACCTACATTGTGGACCTGCTGAAACTGCTCTGCACCCTTTGGTAATGGCATCATACTCATTGTACCTTTTTCTGTCATTTCAGCTCTTTTACTTCATTGTATTTTAGACCCATTCTTCTGGGAGAAGTACTATCTTGCACTGTCTTGCAAATCTCACCTATCTATAGCTATAGACCTATGTCTACACCTGTACCTACATCTACCTATATCTACATCTATGTATTATAGAAAAGGATTACAAAAAAGGAAGAAAAATTGTAATTAACCCATCGGGAAATTCACGGGAGATAAATATACAAGAAAAGAACCAGTAGCAAAATCAGTGAACACAAAGTCTACACACAAACACCCAAAGTTTAGACAATAAAACAAGGGAAGCAGGATATTCAAAAACAAAAACTGTAAATTTCACCTCAAATATATAATTAATATTTCATGGAAAGAATGAATGACTAGGTTGGACAGCTGG
>JAQQSK010000308.1:0-23785 GCA_028658325.1 Potorous gilbertii
AAGCATTCTTCTCCTCATTGGCTTTTTGAACCTCTTTTGCCAATTGAGTTAGCCTATTTTTCAAGGTGTTATTTTCTTCATCATTCTTTTTAGGTATCCTTTAGCAAAGTATTGACCCGTTTTTCATGCTTTTCTTGCATCTCTCTCATTTCTCTTCCCAGTTTTTCCTCCACCCGTCTAATTTGATTTTCAAAATTCTTTTTGAGCTCTTCTAAGGCCTGAGCCTATTGTATATCTATTTCAGATGTTTCAGATATAGAGGCCTTGACTCCTATGTCTTTACCTGATGGTAAGCATTGGTCTTCTTCGTCAGAGAGGAATGGCGGCATCATCTGCTCCGCAAGAAAGTAACCTATGGTCTTACTTTTTTTTCCTTTTCTGGGCATTTTCTCAGCCAGTTACTTGACTTCTGAGATTCCTTTCCACCCTCGCCTAGATCTGCCCAGCTAGTGCTTGGGGTCTGAGATTCAAATACTGCTCCCCAGCCTCAGGGCTTTCAGTGGCAGGGCTGGCTGCTATTCAATGGGAGCTTAAGTTCTGGTGCTCAGGTCGGGGCAGGGCCACCTCCCAAGCTGAGTTCCCTCAGGGGGTTTATGCAGAGGCCTTCTGTATTGGAACTCCTGCCAAGCTCCTGCCTGCTCCAGGAGCCTCTGTCCACCTACTGCCTGTGCCACTGCCTCCTGAGGGGGCCCAAGTCATGGAGACACCCTGCTCCCTTCTTAGCCCATCCAGACGTCTCTCTCACTGACCTGTGAGTCTGTGGGTGGAGGGACTTTCGCTGCCACTGGAGATTCTGTCTCTGAAGCCTGCTCAGATCTTCTCGCTCCTCTCAGTGCTGCACAGCCAGGGCAGGGCTGGGCTCTGCTCCCATCTAGTGTGCGATGGACTTTTGGGATTGGTTTTTCAGGGCTCTCTGGAATGGAAATCTCCTTCTCCCCATTGATGCATGACTCCACTGTTCCATAATTTGTTGGGAGTTTTTTTAATAGATAATTATGGGCTGTGTGTTCAGAGCTAGCATATGGGAGTCTTTCTGCTCTGCCATCTTGGCTCTGCCCCCTCTTTCCATTTTTTATATTGGAAACTTGTTTTTCTTCTTTCTTTATTTTAAATCAAATTGAACAAAGTTTATTAATTTTATTTTTTTCATAAAATCAGCTATCATTTTTATTTATTTGTTCAACAGTTCTCTTAACTTAATTTTTACTAAATTCCCCTTTAGTTTTCAATATTTCTAATTTGGTAGTTACTTGGGGATTTTCAATTTGTTATTTTTCTAGCTATTACAGATGCACAGACAAGTCATTGATCTTTTCTTTCTCTATTTTATTCATGTAGGCATTCCAAGATATACAACTTCCCTTAAGAAATGCTTTTGCAGCATCCCATAAGATTTGGTATTTTGTCTCATTGACATTCCTCTTTAATGAAGTTGTTGATTGTTTCCATGATTTGTTGTTTAACCCACCCCTTCTTTAGGATTGAATTATTCAGTCTTCAATCAATTTTTGGTTTACTTTCCATGACCTTTTATTACAAATATTTTTTATTGCATTATGATCTGAGAAGGAGGCATTGACTATTTCTGCCTTTCTCTATTAGATTGTGAGGATTTTATGCCCTAGAACATGGTCAGGTTCTCTGTATGTGCCATGTACTGCTGAGAAAAAGGTATGTTCCTTTTTATCCCCATTCTGTTTTCTCCAGAGATCTATCATATCTACCTTATACAGAATTTTATTCACCTCCTTAACTTCTTTCTTGTTTATTTTAAGATTAAATTTATCGTGATTAGGGAAGGGAAGGTTAGGATCCCCCACTAGTATAGTTTTCTTGTCTATTTCTTCTGGAAAGTCCCCCAACCTCTACTCTAAGAATTTGGGTCCTATACCACCTGGTGCATACATGTTTAATAATGATATTCCTTCGTTGTCTATGGTGCCCTTAGGCAGGATATAGATTCTTGCTTATTTCTTTTGAATACATCTTTTTCTATTTTTGCTTCATCTGGTATTAGGATTACTACTCCTGATTTTCTTACATTAGCTGAAGCACAATATATTCTGCTCCAACCTTTTATGTTTATGCTCTGTTTATCACCCCATTTCAAATATGTTTCTTGTAAAGAAGATAGTGTTGGATTATGTCTTTTAATCCATTATGCTATCCTTCTCCATTTTATGGGAGAATTTATCACATTCCCATTCAAGATATGAGTACTCTCTGTGTTTTTCACTCCATCCTCTTTCCCACCGTTTGTGCTTTTAGTTCTCTCATTACCCTTTCCCTCCTCAATAGTGTTTTAGCTTTTGATCACCACCTCTCCCATTCTTCTTTTTCTTCTTTCAGCCCCCCTCTCTTTTACTGACTTTTACTCTTACTACTTCTTTCCTCCTTTTTGGCCTTCATTCCATTTTCTTTCCCCTTCCCCTCTGACTGACTATAGAGCTAGCTGGATTTGTATACTTAATTTTATTGTTCTTTCCTTGAAACAAATCAGATGAGAGTACTCTCAAACAATGCTCATCTTGCTCTTCTCTTTCTCTCTACTATAATATAATTTTGTCCTTTTACCTGTGATGTAATTTAACATTTTCTGCTTCCTCCTTTTCACATCTGCTTTTACAGTCGCTTTACACGCTTGAATCACATTTTTATCATCACACTATTTACTTTACATCTGTTTCCTCTATGTATATCCCTTTTATGTTTCATAATAGATGTACAATTTCAAAGATTAACATATGTCATCTTCCCTTATAAGGATGTAAACAGTTTGCCCAAATTGAGTAACAAGTTTTCTTTTCCACAATTTACCTTTTTATGCCTCTCTTGAGACCTGTACTTGAAGATCAAATTTTCTATTCAGTTCTGACCTTTTTGTCAGAATGGTCTGGAAATCCCTTATTTTGTTGAATATCCACCTCCTTGTCTGAAATGTTATGCTGAACTTCTGCTTGCCAAATTCTAATTTTTATGTAATTATTTTCTCCAGTTCGATTCCATGTTTCCTTTTCTATTTGTCCAATTTTCCCAGTTAGGTTCTATACTTCCTTTTCCATTTGTTCAATTTTCCTTTTTAAAGAGCTGTTCTCTTCATAAAATTCTTTATTCACAATTTTCAAGTCATTGGCCAGTTTTTCTTCTATTTCCTTCTTCAGTTGTTCCAGGAGAGTTCTTTGTGCCTGCGAGCATTTCATAGTCTCTTCTGAAGTTTCAGATGGGAGTACAGTCTCCATACTGACCTCTTTGGTATTCGTGTTTTGGTTCTTGTCCCCATAGAAATATTCTATGTTCTTTTCATTCTTGCTTTGCTTCTTCTTACTCATGATGATGAAGCTTTGTGTACTGTGGCCTCTTGTTATCTCAGCTAGAAGCAGGAGTACCAGATATTAAATTGGCTGGTGTAAGAAAGCAATGAGCAGGTGTCTTTTTTCTTTTTGTTTTGTTTCCCTGAGTTTGCCCTGGGTCTAACTTATAAAGTGTGGGGGAGGGGTGGTCTGATAATGGAAGATCTCCTCAGCTCAGCTGGAGCAAAAGCAAGCTCAAGGATACTTGAGTATCCTGACTGACTCCCCATTTTCCCTAGAGTACTGAAGCACACCTCAGTCCTCGTGAGAAGCTGCACCCCCCATGGCTCCAGATCTCCTCTCTGTTGGTTTGCTGAGATGGGGCTGTCGCCACAGTAAGAGGAATATGCCTACCCTCAGGTGCTAAGAGACTGTTTGCCCCTTATGCTGATTCCAATGATCTGGAATTTTTCTGGGCAAATATTTTATGATTTTTTCAAGGTCATTGAGGGAGGTGGGAGAGAACATTTTCTGATGACTCCACTATTTTGCCTCCTGAAAGTTCAAATAGGTGACTTACGGACATTTAATCTGTAAGTTGATAGCCTCAGGAGCTGCTGCAGCTAATGCCTGAGACTCAGCAGCTGTCACTCACTTGGTTCCCCTGTTTTCCTGCCCTGATCTGACACTCTGCCTTTACGCTATGGTGCCCTGGTGATGCCTCAGGCCCAATATATTCTTTTCAAAGAAAAGTATTCCTTGCTTTTTATTGATCAGATCTGTAAATGTGTACTGAAAAGAATCAGAATTTATTCATAAAGTGATTAATATATTTTTAAATATTTTTAAAAATTTGTCTTCTTCGTTGTTGTAATGTAAGCTAATTAGTATTGCTCACAAAGACCTTGCTTACCAGGAAAACGTGTAAACATTTTCTCCCTGTATTTAGTAGCTGTAACTGTTAAGTAGTTATTGACTTGTGATGTAAAAATCAGTGACAATATTCAGGTATATGTTTTCTGAATATTTTCAACAACAATCTATGAGCACTGCCAGCACCCACAGGCAAGAATAAAATTACCTAGGCAGAAGAAGAAGAAGAAGAAGAAGAAGAAGAAGAAGAAGAAGAAGAAGAAGAAGAAGAAGAAGAAGAAGAAGGAAGAGGAGGAGGAGGAGGAGAAGGAGAATAAGAAGGAGGAGGGGAACGAGAAAGAAAAAGAGGAAAAGTAGAAAAAATGTATGCACCAAAAAGTAACTTATATAACTTCATATTCCAGAAATAGAAGTATAAAGTGACCCTCACAGAACTGGATTTCACAGTGGTTAGTAATGTTTTCCTTCTTTAGCAAATGAAGGAACATGTCCAAAATGGTTTTAAATGGGAGAAAAATTTTCACTTCCACAATTAGTGGAAAGGATAAGGATATTGAAGTGACACTTTGCTATTGTAAAATTTTGCCAAAGATTGTCATTGACCGGGATGAGAGTACGAATGTAGTGAGATCACTGGGGAAGAAAGTTTTGAGAGTTTAGAAATCCCAAAGAAAGATGATTGCTACTCAGAAATCATTCAGAAAGGTTATTTGACTGCTTGATTACATTATATGATTCAGAAGTCTTCTTAGAACTCATCTATTTTTTCTCCCCTCCTGAATTCTATTTTTTCTTTCTTTTCTCCTTTTTCCTCTTTCTTTTCCTTCCTCCCCTCCTCTTTCCTTTTTGGTATACTTCAGCAAGTAAGATAAAGATTTGGACATACTGGATAGTTACCATAATTTAGAGGATGATCACTCACATAGGGCATGCAAGCAAGACTCATCAACAAGAAAGACTAAGCATCAAAGTACAATAGTTTTCTGGGGAAATGCTGCTTTTTCATATCACGTTGTCATAGAAGGTTTCCAAGCTGAAGAGTTCAATGAAGCAGAAGTGCAAAACCATCTGCAATTTCTATGGTATTCTAAATCCCTTTTATTCCTGAAAGAGTACAACAACATTCCACTACAGAAGTGCAGTCAATGTTTTAGCTAGAGAACATAGGCATGAAAATCTGGGAGAATGCCATCTTAGCAGGAAGACGCAAGCAACAAACACCAAAATAAAGAGATCCAGGGCTTTAATGTTTCAGTGATTGAGCTAAAAAGATATGAGGTACATATTTTCAATGAGGACCTCTTTTTCATATTTCCACACAGCTTGCTTAAGGATTGTAATAGACTTTGTAATTTAGTGTCCTTAAACAGAAATATTTTTTGATGGTTACTGAATAAGAAAAACCCCTTCTCGTTGCATCTATAAAACTATCTTTTCTCTCCAAGTAGAATGCCAGCTAGGAAGCATGTGCATATAGTCCTCCAGTGAATATCACGAAACAGGAAACCTCTATCTCGAATGTCTGATGCCCAAAATTTGTACGTTAGGTAATCCAAGAATCAATGACATTAAAGTTTTCAGTTGAGGAACTGCTTTCTCAGGCACCTGAAAACACACATCTCCAACTGCATGTATTTGAGGGTGGGGAATGAAGGAATAGAAAGAGAACCTCCTTTTTTCTTTCCTTCTTGAACTTTGAAAGAAAGCAGTATGTATTTAATGAAAAGAATTGTTTACTAAATAGACACACAAACACACACACGAAAACTGTATGCAAATATGATTAAATGTCTATTTTAGCATTTATGACTGTATCTATAACTTGAAATCTAAAATGAAAGTCAAATCACCCAATTTTTTTATAACTGAACACAGCTTGAATTTTGTTGATTGCTCTATGCAAAAATCCTGTGTTCTTAGAATATATCAACTCTGTCAAATCAATAAGTATTTATAAAATTTTATATATTTCTCCTGGTTCTGCTAATTTCATTTTTCATCAGTTTATATAATTCTTCCCAGGTTTTCTCTGAAAGTATATTGTTCATAGCTTCTTATAAAATAATTCTATTACCATATGGAGCTATGTTTTTAGAGTGAATGGGACACCACATCCAGCTTCAGGTTTTATTGTGTAGATGTTTTCAGAGATAATTCTAGGGACCTGTAAGTTTTTGGTTCTTCCAAGGTGGTTTGATCAAAGAAAATGTATATTTACTACTCTCTTGTACTGCACACTGATCTGTGAGAGATCAGAATACAAGCATTGTTTTCTTTCCTGGGAGGATGACCAGCTCCCCTGTAGTTGCAAACTCTGGTATACTAGTGCTCCTCCTTACTTTTACTATATTTAGGAAATCTGATCATCTAAAAATGTCATAATTGTGATTTCTGATGATGTTTGTTCTCTTATTTGATTTTCTCTTGCCCTAGTATTATAGCTATCATTTACAAAACTTAGAGGTTACAGCACCAAACTTACTTTATTCTGTATCTTACTTGAAAGAATTTAGTATTTTCACATTTCATTATAAATATACACACGTATATAATATGGATGATGTGTGTACATATGTTATGTATAAACACATGAAAAACTTTATTTACACACATACATTCCTGACTCTTGTTTTGTATTTTATATACACTATAATAGTAGTAATAATAGTGCCTATTTTCCTTTTTAGTATTTTTTAAAAGAAATCATGTATTTTTCAGATTTTGAGCATCTATGTGTATAATCATGCAATTTTTATTTTTATAAGCAATATGATATTGTATATTTTATTTTGCCAGATATTAAACTACCCTGGCAATGTTACTACTATGATTATCACCTGATCTTGTTATAAAATATTTTTGATATATCTTGTTATAGTTTATTTTTTGATATATTTAAATTCATTAATAGTGGTAATCTTATATATTTTGCTTTTACTGTTTTCTCTATCTCTTACTTAATTAAAAAGTTCCCTTTATTTAATAATTCTTTAACCTTTCAAAAGTAGATTGTATAATAATGGAATCAGTTCCTCTCTGAATGTTTGGTTATGTAATTTTTCATCAATATAATGATTTCATATTTTGTTGGTATAATAACATTTTATATTAATTATCAGGTTTGTTGTTATAAAATCGGGCAAATTAGTATCTTTAATTTTATTTCTTGTTATTTATTTTTCTTGTTTTGGCTACCATCATTTTGGATTTTAGCTTCTTTCGAATAAAAAAAAGACTATTTCAACTTATTTTTAAAAGCTTCATTTATCAATATAATTTTTAATTTAGTTTACTTCATCTCTTCAACTTTTCAGAATATTTACTTTTATCATTTAGTGGGTTTAAAATTCTTTTTACGGCTTTCTAGTTTTTTAAACTGAATATCATATTCATTGATATGTTTTTCTCCTCTTTAATAATGTTCATTGATAATAATTTTTGGAGGGGAGGAGCCAAGATGGCAGAATAGAAATTTTCAAATGTGCTAGTCCCAAACCCACAGCCCATAAAATACCTGTAAAGAAGAACTCCCAAGAAATTCTGGAGCGGTAGAAGCCATACAACAACGGAGTGGAGGAGATTTCTGTTCCAGAGAGACCTGAAAAACTTACACCAAAGGTCCATCACACACTGGACCAAGAGAAGAGCCCAGCCCTGCCTTGGCCACGCAGCACCGAGAGGACCAGATGCAAGCAGGCTTCAGGGATGGAATCTCCAGTGGCCACGCAGGTCCATCCACCCACAGACGCCAAAGGTTAGTGAGAGAGCCTGTTTGGCTTGCCAAGAGGAGAATGGGGTGTCTCCATAACTCAGGCCACTCGCGAGGCAGCAGCAGAGGCAGCAGTGGACAGAGGCTCCCAAAACAGGCTCGGTTCTATTGTTGAAGGTCTCCGCATAAACCCCCTGAGGGAAATGAGCTCCGTGTGGTGGCCCTGCCCCCATCTGAGCACCTGAACTTAATGTCACACTGAATAGCAGCTCTGTCCCTGCTGAAAGCCTTGAGGCTGGGAAGCAGCATCTGAATCTCAGACCCCAAGCACTAGCTGGGCGGATTTGGAGGTGAGGTGGGTGTGGAAAGGAATCTCATAAGTCAAGGGACTGGCTGGGAAAATGCCCAGAAAAGGGGAAAAAATTAAGACCATAGAAGGTTACTTTCTTGGTGAACAGATATTTCCTCCTTTCCTTTTGGATGAGGAAGAGCAATGCTTACCATCAGAGTAAGACTTAGGAGTCAAGGCTTCTGTATCCCAAACATCCAAAATAAATATTCAATGCTCTCAGGCCATGGAAGAGCCCAAAAAGGATTTTGAAAATCAAGTTAGAGAGGTGGAGGATAATAATTTTCCACAAATTCTGCTAATATTTGTTGCATTAAAGCACTTTAATAGATTACAATCTGTTTCCACCTATAAAATAAGATGTTGCCCCTTCTATAATTAAATATGTTTAACATTACACAAAAATACATAGATATTATTGAACATAATAATAAAGTAACACCATAAGGATATTATATATAAACAGTAGTATAATCTTATCTTTTTTCTCCTTTCAACATTTTAAAATTGTCCAATGAAAAGATTTCTGTGACATTTTTGTGAGAAGAAAGTGCTTCAAATTCTGTGATTTCATTTTATCAGAGTGGTGAATTGGTTATGGAGACTCCTTCTACTATATTAGAAGCTAAATGTCTGTTTAAACCCATCAGTGGGTTACCTGACAATGGAGTCTCCAGGGAGGTTCAAATCACTTGAGTTATCCAGTCACTTGTTCAAAAAAAGACCTGTGGTAGGATAAAGTATATTTCTATCTTTCTTCAAATTTGAATAACACTATTAAATAAGAATCAGTTCTATAAGATAATATTCTGAAATTATTACCTCTCAACATGAATCAGTACTGGTTCCATTTCCAGGTTACTCACTCCCTCCTCCAACATCTAATCTTGTTTAACCTGGTTAAGAAACCTAATGGATGTTTACTGACTTGAGTTCCCCCATCTATCAGGCCATCAGTGGATGATTGTCCACCATCTTTGACTGCACTAATCATTGGTAGTATTTTCTTTCAATAAAACCCTCTTGCTTTAAATTCTCTGCACTGACTGTACATTATTATGCTCTAATATTTCCTGCACTGCACTTTGGAAGCCCAATCCTCAGCCAAATTATGTTAAGACAGCATGTAATTAGTATTAGAGCCCTTCCTGGGGAAATAAAATTTCATGTAAATTTCTCAAACTTATCAGAAGAAGAATTATCTGTGATTTCAAACATGATCACCATATTTAAAGGCATGGTAGATATTAATCGTTGTTTACATACTTCTATTTGAAAGTTTTGAAAGGTTGGTCAAATCTACCTTTACCCCAACAATTACTTCAATTCTAGATTTTACTCACTGTATATATTTCGATTATATTTCTTTGGACTATGGAGTAGGATTATAAAATTACATTCTTTTTAAATTAATTTTTAGTTTTTGCTATTCATTTTCACAACATTTTAAGTTCCAAATTATCTACCCGTCTCTCCCCTCTCCCCACCCCAAAAATCGTGCATTCTGATTACCACTTTCCCCAACATGCCCTTCCTTCATTCACAATTCTCCCTTGTCTTATCTCCACCTTCTCACTTTTCTTGTATGGAAGATATATTTTTATACACCATTACCTGTATTTCTTATTTCCCAGTTGCATGCAAAAACAGTTCTCAAAGATGGTTGAATAGAAGGATGAACTTGTAGAAGCTCACCTCAATAGCTGACAAAATACCACTAAAAATGACGCTAAACAAATTCTAGAGCAGCAGAAGCCACAAAACTACAAAGTGAAAGAGATTTCTATCCCAACGCAGCCTGGAAGTCCAAAAGGAAAGGTCTATTGCACTGGGTGTGGAGTGCAACCCATGGTTGGCTTTGGCATGGCAGGGATAGGACTGAACCGTACTTAGCAGTGCAATCTCTGGCCCCAACTGTGGTTCCCAAATTGCTCAATCCACAAACGCCAAGGACAGCTTCCAAGGTGAGTGAGAATGCTCTTTCCCCTTCATGAGAAGGGAACATGATCTGGCCCCACCAGAAGTAACCACTGTATTGGCAGTGTTCATTTTTGGAGCCCTCGGCCTAAAGCCCCTGGAGGAATTAAGCTGCTCACCTGGATCTCAGCCCAGGGTGGCTCTCCTGGGGTGAGGAAGAGTGCTGGCATGTTGAAGATGGAGGCGCTTGTGAAGAGGGAATTGAACTCACAGATCATGGACAGAATAGAGGGCATATGGTTGCTCAGACACAAGAGCACAGGCCAGGAGAGGAGTAATCTCCCCTCCCTTGATTGTGCCACCTTGGAGGAACTGAGAACATATTGATCCTCAGGGTATTACCTCCTTTTAATAAATGACTCAAAGGTTAAGTAATTGAAAGGGAAAATGCGCAAATAAGTGGAAAAAATAAGAATATAGTAGACTATTTTCTTGGTGAATAGGTATTTTTTCCATCCTTTTGGATGAGGAAGAACAATGCATACAATCACAAGAAGACTTTAAAGCCAAGGCTTCTGCATCCAAAACCTCCAAAATAAATATGCAATGACCTCAGGCCATAGAAGAACTCAAAATGGATTTTGAAAATAAAGTAAGGGAGGTGGAGGAAAAATTGGGAAGAAAAATAAGAATGATGCAAGAAAGTAAGGAAAGGCAAGGCAACAGCTTGCTAAAGGAGATCCAAGAAATGCTGAAAAAGATAACACCTTCAAAAACAGGCTAACTCAATTGGCAAAAGAGTTCCTAAAAGCTTCGAGGAGAACAATGCTTTAAAAAGCAGAATTAGCCAAATGGAAAAGGGGGTTCAAAAGTTCACTGAAGAAAATAGTTCTTGAAAAATTAGAATGGAGCAGATGAAAGCTAATGACTTCATGAGAAGCCAAGAAATTGCAAAACAAAATTAAAAGAATGAAAAAATGGAAGATAATGTGAAATATCTCACTGGAGAAAAAGTCGACCTGGAAAACAGATCAAGGGGAGACAATTTTAAAGTTGTAGGACTACCTGAAAGCCATAATAAAAAAAAAGAACCTAGGTATCCTTTTTCATGAAATTATCAAGGAAAAATGCCATGATATTCTAGAACCAGAGGGCGAAATAAATATTGAAAGAATTCACTGATCACCTTGTAAAAGACATATATATATATATGTATACACACACACACACACACACACATAGAACACAGAATGCATTGAATAGGAAGGAATGATAATTAAAAAATAAAATCAAGGATTGAAAGTGGGAGGAGAAAGAGAGATATAGAATTAAGTAGGTTGTCTCTCATGAAAGAGGCAAGTAAAAGTTTTTTTCAATAGAGGGGGAAAGGCAGGAAGTGAAAGGGAAAAAGTAAAGCTGACTCTCATCACATAACATGCCCACCTAATTTGGTATGAAAATCTATCTTACACTAAAGTAGAGGAGGAAGGCATAAATGGTCTTGTGGGGGAAGATAGAAGGGAGGTCAAATGGTAGGAGGGAGTAATTAAAAGTAACCACTTTTGGGGAGGGACAAGGTCAAAAGAGAAAACACAATAAATGAGGGACAGGATAGGATGAAGGGACATATAGCTAGCCTTACACAGCATGACTATTATTGAAGTCTTTTGCAAAACTACACATATATAGCCTATACTGGAGTGTTTGCCTTCTCTGGGTGGATGGGTGGGAAGGGAGAAAGGGAGAGAAGTTGGAATACAAAGTTTTAGGAACGATGATTGAGAATTGTTTCTGCATGCAACCCAGAAAAAAGAAATACAGACAATGGGGTATAGAAATCTTTCTTGCCCTACAAGAGAGAAGATGGGGATAAGGGAAGGGAGGGGTGTCACAGAAGGGAGGGAAGATTGGGGAAATGGTAATCAGAATGCACAGCGTTTTGTGGTGAAGGAGTGGAGACATGGGGAGAAAATTTGAAACTCCTAATTTTGTGGAAATGAATGTTGAAACAAAAAATTTTTATACAAGCTATTATTATTTGTGGGAGCAACCACATCCTGTTTTGCTGAGGATCTGCCAGTAGAATTCCCTCTCCAGATTTTTTCACCAGCTCCACCATACCAGTGCCCCTCCTAACCCTAAGACCTCCTAACCCCAGGACCACCATTCAGTGCTAACATTCGGATCAATCACTCAATTCCCCCAGGGTCTTTAGGCAGAGTCCTTCAAAAATGGACATTGCCCACCATGACACTGTCTGGGGATTGGGCTAGGGCAGAATCCTGCTCCCTTCTCACCCAAGTGAAAGAGATTTCTCACTGACATTTTAAACTATCTTTCGTGTTTGTAGGTTTACAAATCTGGCAACCACACATGCTCCCTCTGATTTCACACCCTAAAACCTGCTCTGCTCCTGTCCCTTGGGCCAAGGTTAAGCTGGGCTCCGTAAGGTGGGCTCTGTTCTGATCTTCATGTGATAGACCTTTCCTATTGGCCTTCTAGGCTGTCTTGTGCTGGAAATCTCTTTCACTCTGTTCTTTTATGGCTTCTGCTGCTCAAGAATTTGTTTTGAGTCATATTTACAGGTATATTTTCGGCTTTGTGGGCAGAACCTCCACAAGTCCATCTATCTACTCTGGCATCTTGGCTTCTCACTTTCCAAAATCACAATCTTAACACGGAATTATCAATTTCTTATTTCAGATTACTTAGATTTAATTTAAAAAATCTATCCAGGAGTCTTTCAGCGAAGATGAGTGCCTTAATAGTCTCAAACAAATGAGTTTTTTGACATTTGTTTCAGAACAAACCTGAAAATCACAACAGGCCTAATAACTATGAAGGAATTAAGTGAGAAATAGCAGCAACATTGATGCATTTCAAGCTTTACATAGTAAAGGAACTTGGAGTCCTGTCAGAAAGAGAATACAGGGGACACATGTGTTAGGGACAGAGACATGATGAAACGGTTTTTGAAAACTCCATTGGCTACATTCAGTTTGGGTCATATTTCAAGGGTGGAGAGAAGCACATGAAATTAAATGGATGAATCTTTCTCAAAAGAAACTTACCCTGATTAACAGAAAAAGGAACAGACTACTTAGAAATATCTCAGAAAAACTAATTGAGGAGACAGAGTTAAGATGGTAGAGTAAGGGCAGGGAATTCCTAGGGGCCAGGAGAGTAGTAAACTCTTCTCTTTAGTTTATACTACTTGGAAAAAAACTGAAACTTACCGCTACTGAGAAGAATCTCTGAAAATAGCTGCATAAAACTCCTGATGCTTAGGAAAAACACCCTCCATCCTGGAAGTAGAGGTTTACTTTTTAAAAAAGAATTAAAAGTTAATTAATAGGTAGAGAAAGTGAACAAATAATAGAAATAATTTTAAAAAATCTGAATACATAAAGTTTTTATGATAACCAGGAAGATCAAAAAACACACCCAGACGAAGACAACAAAGTCAAAACTTATATTTCCAAATCGACCATTAATGATATGAATTGGTGTCATGCCATGGTAAGGCTCAGAAGGGATTTTGAAAATCACGTAAGAGACATAGAAGAAAAATGGGAAGGAAAAGACAGTGATGCAAAAAAATCATGAAAAACAGTCAACAGTTTGGTAAATGAGACAGAAAAAAATATAGTAAAAAACATAAAACTTTAAAAAACAGATTAGGCCAAAGGTAAAAAAGGTGCAAAAAGTCAATGAGAATAGTACCTTAAAAAGCAAAATTGGCCAATGGAAAAGGAGATTCAAAAAGTAACTGAAGAGAATAAATCTTTAAAAATTAGAATGGAACAAGTGGAAGCTAATGACTTTATGAGAAATCAAGAATCAAGAGTGCAAAACAAAAAGAATAAAAAAATAGAAGATAATCTGTTTAGAAAGAAAAAAGAGCTGGAAAATAGATCCAGGACAGATAGTTAAAAAGCATATTGAGCTACCTGAAAGACCTGATCAAACAAAGAGCCTGGGTATCATCTATGAAATTATCATGTAAAACTGCCCTGATCTTCTAGAACCAGAGAGTACAACATAAATTTAAAGAATTGGGGCAGTTAGAAGTAGTATACGTAGGAAAAGGAATGGGTGTGAGTTGAACATGAAGGGATAATATCTAAAAATAAAGTTAAGGAGTAAGAGAGGAATGTATTTGGAGAAAGAGAAAGGGAGAAGTAGAATGAGGTAAATTATTTCACAGAAAAGGGACAAAGAAAAGTTTTTTTATACAAGAGAAGAAGGAGGAGGTTATGGGGAGGAAGTGAACCTTATTCTCATCAAAATTGGCTCAAAGAGGGAATGACCTACATACAATTGCGTGTAGAAATTCATCTTATCCTACAGGAATGTAGGAGGGGAATGGGATAAGTGAAGAGGAGGAGGATAAAAGGGAGACCAGATGGGAGAAGAAGGGAGTCAGAAGCAAAAAAAAAAAAAACTTGAGGAGGTACAGAGTGAAGGAGAAAGAAAATCAAATAAATGTGGGAAGAGGAGAGTTAGGAATAGTAATTCTTTGCTTTTTTTGAATTTTTTTTTGGAATAGTAATTCTTGAAAAAATGAAACTAGTTTCTGTAATAGATGTCACATTTCTCAAACATATAGAAAGCTTAGTCAGTTTGTAAAAATAAGAGCTTTAAGAAAAAAATCATCTATTCTCAGAAGAAGTACTCAAGTATAGCTATAGCCATGAAAAAGTCTACCCCTACTGATTGGAGAAATACAAATTAAAACAATTCTGTCTTACCACTTCATACCTGTTAAATTGGCTAATAGAACAGTAAAGGTAAATTACAAATGTTGGAGGGGTTGTGGGAGAAAAAATTAGACATTTATGTACTGTTGGTGGAGTTGTAAATTCATTCAATCATTCTGTGGAGCAATATGGAACTATACACAAAGGACTATTAACAAGATACCTACTTTGACCTAGCAATACCACTACTAGATCTTTATCCTAAAAGCAATTTTTAAAAGAAGGGAAAGGATCTAAATATTTACAAGCTGTTGTCTTTGGGTGACAAACTATTAGAAATTGATGGGAAGCCCATCAATTGAGGAATGACTGAACAAATTGTGGAATGTGATTATGATAGAATACAATTGTACTATAAGAAATGATGATCAGGATACTCTCAGAAACACCTGGAAAGACTTGCTTGAGCTGATCCAAAGTGAAATGTACTATGGTCAAAGTAAGAACAATATTGTAAGATGACCAGTTTTGAATAACTTAGATATTCTCAGAAATAAAATGAACCAGGAGAACGCTGAAGATTTTATGATGAAAAATGCTATCTATCTTCAGATATGGTGCCTTTTCATATCCTTTGACCATTTATCAATTGGGGAATGACTTATTACAGAAACTAGTTGCAAAAATTATTCCTCAGTTTTCTGCTTCCCTCCTAATCTTGGTTGCATTGGGTTTTGTTGTGCAAAAGAATTTCAGGATAATGTAATCAAAATTATCCTTTTTGCAGAAAACTGGGAAAGGCAGTTTTCAAAGGAAGCAATTAAAACTATATATAGTCATACGAAAAAATTTTCTAAACCACTATTGATTAGAGAGATGCTAATAAAAACAACTCTGAGATACCGCATCACCGCTATCAGATTGACTCATGACAAAACAGAAAAATGATAAATGTTGGAGAAGATGTGGGAGAACACCAATTCACTGTTGGTGGAGCTGTGAACTGATCCAACCATTTTGGAGAGCAACTTGGAACTATGTTCAAAGGGCTACAAAAATGTGCATACCCTTTCACCTGGCATTGCTTCTTCTAGGACTGCATTCTGAAGAGATAATAAAAATTGGAAAATTTCCTACACGTACAAAAATATTTATGGCAGCCCTCTTTGTGATGGTCAAAAACTGGAAATCCAGGGGATGCCCATCAACTGGAGAATGGTTGGACAAATTTCGGTACATGAATGTAATGCAATACTACTGCACTCTAAGAAATGATGAATAGGAAAACTTCAGAGAGGACTGGAAAGATTTGTATGAACTGATGCTGAGTTAAAAGAGCAGAACCAGGAATACTTCATGCATAGCAACAACCACAATGTGCTAGGATTTTTTCTGATAAACTCAGTATTTCATTGAAATGCAAGGACTTAAAAAAAGTCCCAAAGGTCTATTAAGGCAAAATGCTTTCCATATGTAGAGAAAGAACTATGGAATTTGATCTCAGAATGTAGCAGATAATGTGTGTGTGTGTGTGTGTGTGTGTGTGTGTGTGTGGTACGTTTTGGTTTGTTTTATGATTTCTCCCACTCATTTTAATTTGTGTATGCAACCTGACTAAGATGAAAATATATTTAATAGGAATATATGTGTAGAACCTATATAAAATTGTATGCCATCTCAGAGAGGGAGTGACAAGGTAGGGGGTGGAAATCTAAGTTATATCGAAGTGATTGGAGAACACTGAAAACAAATAAAATTTAAAAAAATAGAATAGAGTAGATGGAAGTTAAAGATTTTATGAAAAACCAAGAAATTATAAAACAAAACTAAAGGAAGAAAAAAAAACAGACGATGTGAAATATCTCATTGGAAGAAAAACTCACCTGGAAAATGAATCCAGAAGAGATAATTTACAAATTATTGAAATACCTGAAAACCATGATAAAATGAAACAAGCTTTGGAATCATCTTTCAAGAAATTATCAAGGAAAACTGTCCTGATATCCTAGAAGCAGAGGGTAGAACAAATATTGGAAGAATCCATCGATGGCTTCCTGAAACAGATCCCAAAAGGAAAACTCTTTAGAATATTATAGCCAAATTCCAAAGCTCCCAGGTAAAGGGGAAAATATTGCAAACAATCAGTAACAAGTAATTCCGTACTGTGGGAAAACAATCAAGATAACACAAGATCTAGCAGCTTCTACATAAGGAACTAAAGGATTTGGGATATGATATTCCAGAAGTCAAAAGAGCTAGGATTAAAACCACGCATCACCTAACAAAATTTTGGGTAATACTTACGTGGAAAAATTGGTCGTTCAGTAAAATAGATGACTTTCAAGCATTCTTGATAAAAAGACCAGAGCTGAATAGAAAATTTGTCTTTCAAAAACAAGAGTCAAGAAAAGCATGAAAAGATGAACAAAAAAGAGCAACCATAAGGGACTTCCTAATATTGAACTGCTTACATTCTTCCATGGAAAGAGAATATTTGCAATTCTTGAGACTTTTCTCAGTGTTTTTATCGTTGGATGGCTTATAGACATAGGGTACAGGGTGAGTTGAATATGAAAGGATCATATCAAAAAATGAAATTAAGCTGTAGGAGAGGAATATATTGGAAAAAGAAGAAAGGGAAAAAGAGGATGGGGTATATTATCTCACCAGCAACAGACAAGGAAAAGCTTTCTCAGTGGAGAGGAAGAGGGGGAAGGTGAGAGGGAAAGAGTAAGTCTTGCTCTCATTGGATTTGGCTTTAGGAACGAATAACATACAGACTCAATTTGGTGTGAAATTTGTCTTAAACTACAGGAAAGTAGAGGAGAAATGGACAGGTGGGTTGAGGAGAGGGTGATATAAAAGAGGGTTGATGGAAGGAAGAAATAATTAGACGCAAAATTTTTGAGGAGAGACAGGTTCAAAAGAGAATAGAATAAATGAGGGGCAGAATGGGAGGAGTGTGACTATTATGGAAGTGTTTTGCATGACTGCACATATATAAGCTACATCAAATTCATTTCCTTCTTGGTGGGAATGGGTGGGGAGAGAGGAAGGGAGAGAAGTTGGAAATCAAACTTTTAAAAGCGAGTGTTATAATTGTTTTTGCATGCAACTGGAAAATGATACATACCGACAATGGGGTATAGAAATGTATCTTGCCCTACAAGAAAATAGAGAGGATGGGGGGTAAGAGAAGGGAGGGATGTGATAGAATGGAGAGCAAGTTGGGGGAAAGGGTAATCAGAAGAGACATTATCTTGGGTTAGGTGGAGAGGTGAGATGTGGAGAAATTTGAAACTCAAAATCTTATGGAGATGAATGTTGAAAGCTAAAAATAAAAGAATTAATTTTAAAAAAATTAAACTGAGAAATTGAAGTAGTTACTTAGGTTAGTTTTCAGATTTCTTAGGAAATCAATTTCAAGCATGAATCCAAGTACAATAACCTACTGACACGGAGTGTAATACACTCCGTTAACTTTATGTAAACTGTAAGAAAACCTGAAAAATACATTAAAACTTGCAACACCTAGCAAAAGCATTTCAATCTTAATGTGATTTCATGATAAATAAGTCGTAATAAGTGTAAAAAATCAAGATAAAAGGTACAACCAGATTTTTGAGGCTCAAAGATTATATATATATATATATATATAATGTCTTGAGAATCCTAGATCCTCAGGATCCTGCCCCCTAGTTCTAGATGTTCCTAGGGTTCTGTTCTGGGCCATCTTCTCTTTATCCCTCTATACTAATTCATCTGGTGATTTCATCAGTTTCCATGTATTGAATCGTCATCTCTATCTGGATTATTCTCAGATCTATCTATAATGCCATATTTACTCTTTTGACCTCCAGTCTCTCATATTGCCTTCCAGAGTTTTCTAAATACATGTCCAGTAGACATCCTAAACTCATCGTATCTATAATGGAACTCAGTATCTTTCTCTCCTCAAGTGCTGCCCAATCCTACTAATGTAGAGGACAACATCATCCTTCCAGTGCCTTAGTCATGCAAAATGGGTGTCATCCTGTGCTCCACTGTCTTTCACAGCCTTCTCCATGTTCAATATGCTGCTAAGGCCTGTAAATTTCGTGTAAAAACATTTTATTTTCAATTCAGAGTATCAACGAAGCATTTCCATAACACGGTACAATAAAAAAGATCAGTCCACATAACACTACACTCTTATACTAGGAGCAACTTGCTATTCTCTTCACATATATAACACAGTTTTCATGCAATTATTTTTATTTTGTATTACTTCCCTCCTCTTGTCCTAGACCTGGCTACCATTGGACATAAATAGGCATACACACGTATATATACATGTACCTACATACATGTGTAAAATTATTCTATATAAACATTTGTGTACGTTTGTGTATGTAAAATTATTCTATACATATTTCCATCCATATATCTATATAAATTTATTTATACTTACTTATTTTATATATTTATACATCTATACTTCTATACATTCTTCTTTGGATGCAGACAACACCTTTCTTCATATATCCTTTATTTTTAATTTGTGTATTTTTGCATAGTTGCTCAGAGTCGTTCTTAAAGCTATATTTCTTACTGTATGCTATATTCTCTTGATTCTTCTCACTTTGTTTTTCATCATCTCGCGCAAGTTTCTCCATGCCTTTATAAGATCAATGAGCTCATCACTTCTTACAGCACAACCATATACCACATCTTGCTTAGCCATTCCCAATTGATGAGATTCCCTGCAATTTCTAGTTCTTTGCCACCACAAAGAGAACTGATATAAACATTCCATTCACATTTAAAGTTATAATTACTATTTGAGAATTTCCCTCCATATTATGTTTACTCACTATTTTCTCTCTCAAGCTCTTTTTTACCCTATCTCTATTACCTTATTTTCTCCTTCCTAACCTCCCAAATCCCAATTCACACACCTATGTTAAAGTCACTTCCCTTTTCTGTTCACCAATTTTTTCAATTCTCTATATGCTCACGAGTCTTCTACACCCTTCCAGGTGTACAAGATGTTTCCTGTTCATGTCAGGTGAAAGCAAGGTTTCAAAATTACCAGCCTCCCACCCACAAATTCCTCTATCAGCTCTTTCTTTTACATCCCATTTTTATAATATATAGACTCCCTTATACCTGCCAATTTCACTTTTGTAATATCTCTGAAATACCCCCTCCTTTCCACTGACATTACCACTCAGGCCCTCATGACCTTATACCTGGATTATTACAATATTACAATATTTAAATCCAAGGTCCATTCACTGCCATTAACTTGATTTCCTATAGTTCAGATCTGCACATCTTATCCCTATTCAGGAAATTCCTATGTTTCCCTATATCCTCCAGGAACAATACAAATTACTTTCTTTGACATTCAATTCTCTTCATAACCTATCATCCTCCTCCAATACAGTCTTCTCACACTTTACTCCAATCATGTGCTTTTTGATTCGGTAACAGTGACTACTCTGTTCTGTGAACAAGAAACTCCGTCTCTTGTTCTGGGTATGGAATTTCCTCCCTCTTCATCTCTTACTGATTTCCTTGACTTTTTCTAAGTCCCAACCAAGTGCTTTTCTTATCTTGATAATTTCGTATCTATCCTTTTATATCATTTGTTTGAACATATTTGTTTGCTTGTTGTCTACCCCATTAGATTTAGAGTTCGTTGAGGAGAGGGATTGTTTTTCTTTCCTTTTTGTGTCTTCAACGCTTAGCACAGTGCCTAGCATATAATAGGAGCTTAATATTTATTGATTAATTACATACCAGTTAACATCATCATTGTCATCTTTATTATTCTAGAGTTACTATGTTTCAAGTATGGCAATTTCATTCACTGAGCCTTCTGTTACATTCCTACTGAGCTCAATCACTGAGAAATTTTAGCAACTGGGCTTGGCTTTCCAGAAAAATGTAAGATGAACAAATGCTCCTAAGTTTGGTACACATTATTAACACTTTTGTAAGTCTAGAGAATCACTGCAACAATAAATCAAGCCCTGATTTGCAGATTTTTACTGATTTGTAAGGTGTAAATATTGAAAATGAACATTCAACACCTTGAAAGCAAGTGTTAGCTGACTTGGGGACTGCCATGGACTGTTGCATGGAAAATATCAGGGTTGGATTGTCTGAGACATTATCTAGTTTCAGGCCATGCCATGAGTTTACCTAACTTTTTGATCTACAGAATCTTAAAGGTACTAATTTCTACTGCTGCCATGGCTATAACAGGGCACCAAAGCTCCTCAAAAAGACTAAGTCTTTTCTTCACTTGAATTCCTGTGAAAAAAGCAAAATCCAAACCTCAAAGTGAGTGCCTGTCATTGAATAACTTATGACCTTGGAGTCTCTTACTATTTGCATTTTCTCATTTCATCTCCTTTTTGCCTTTGATATCTCTTTGCCTTAGTAATCTCTTTTGCAACTGATTTCTATAAAACTAGAGCATGTGACCTTTCTTCCTTTCCAAAGGTTTGAAGAAATGAACTCTTCACTTTTAGAGTACATGTCACACACCATGTGAGAGGTACTATTACCTTTTTATAAATGGTGGCAACTTAATGGTCCCCTATACTATTAAACATATATTTATGTATCTCATCTTATGTATATATTTATTTCTTACCCAAAATAGCATATAAAGCTTATTGAATAGAACAATTTTAAATTTTGCATCTAAAAAATGAGCCCCTACAATTAAAGCATCTAAAATAACAGAAAAATATTAGGATAACCTTGGGCTTTCTGTAAAACTTAAATATGTGAAGTCACCAACGGCACAAGAGGTATGGGTATTGGAGCTCCCTCTATTGCTCCAATTCATAGACCATCTATAAATTAAAGCCTTAGTGAGTTTAAAGTTAATCTCATGGAATAAGTCTAAAATTGTTAAAGTAGCTAGCAATTGTAGTTCTGAATTGAGGTCTTACTGATTCCAAGTAAAATTGTCATCACGTTGTCTTTGAAAGTTTTAAATGCTGCTATATAAATATGAGAATTTTTATTGTGATGATTATTTATAATCATGGCTTCCATTTGAATATTGAATAGTTGTCATTGGGATGAGATTTTTCAACATGAATCACTAAAGTCCTGATTCCTTCTCTCTTTCCAGGCTCTGTCTTTGTTCTTAATTGGAAGCCTTTTTCTTTCTTCTCTCCTTCCCATTCTCCTTCAATTTATTACCATGCTTTTCCTACCCAAGTCCTTTTGCTATTCCCAAAGTTTTTTTTTAACTTTAATAGTTGAAGAAAACATAATTCCTAGAAGTTTATACTTTTTGCAGCCTTGTTCACTTAGAAAAAAAAATCATGCTGACAAAAGGTTACTCAATCCTTTTCCAAATACATTTTGCATAACTTGGAAAATTCAAGTGAGGAAAAATGATGCTATATATTTTATTTCTCTGGGCATACAGACCGGTCCAATCATTCTCTTATACAGTTCTGCATCTACTAATATTATAACTACTTTGACGTTGACCATTAAACCTCTCATTTATCATAATTTTTCATATTTATGTTTCCTTACTTCTTATACTTGCTATACCAACAAAGGAATGCTTCAGAGAAAATCAATGTTTATATCAATGTTTAAGGGACATTTTTTACATAATCAAATGTTCGCAAAAACAAGTTTTTGATTATATAATTACGCATGATTTGCATAGTTTCTAGCTATTATCTGTTACAGTACTCTCTGTTTCTCACTGATAGGGAATAATGAAGTGTTAACTAGGCTCTGGAAACATTTTTGGAAACAAATATAGCACTTTTTTGTATTTTGATCAAAGGATAAAAGAAAAAACAGATATTTGATTTGGAAGGTTCCATTTACTAAAAGCATACATTTTCTGTTGGTCTGTTTGTTAACTAACTCTGTAAAGTTGTTCAGGCCACACCAATCATCTTTTTGTATCTAGTGAAAAGATTAGCATCAAGGACCCCCAAGTGCACTTTGATGCCCAGAAACACAAGTCTAGGCACTCTGTGCATCAGCCTCCAATCCAAACTGTAGGTCACAAGTTCTTGATATTTGCTCTTTTTAAAAGAATCAGAAGATATTTAGTTCAAAGCAAAAGCATTTAATCAAACAACATAGCAAATTGAATGAGAAGAAAGGATCCTCTCTCTACTCATATACACAAAAGACTAGACTTTCATTCATAGGCTACCAGACAATGAGTGCAGGAATGAACTGACACAGAGAAAACAAATGTTATCAGGGATCTAATGCTTTTGTTGTTCTGTTGTTTTTCCCGTTTATGATCCATTTGAAAAAGGTGCCAGAGTAGTTTTCACTTATTGATGTTCATTAATCTAATAAGTGTCTGAGGCTAGATTTGAATTTGGGTCTTCTGGACTCCAAATCTGATGCTCTATCCACTGCACCACCTACCTGTCACAGTCAGGGAATATTCGTGGAGAAAAATATGTGTTGCAAAGCTGAATATTCAAGGAATACATACAGGTGCACGCCATTATCAGGGTAAATGATCACTGGGGCTTGTGTTGAAGACCCACATGCAGCTAGAAAATTCACACTTATAATACCGCCAATGTCTTCAAGTGATATCTAGTTACTGCTTTCTAGTATTGTATGTTAGGCCCAATGTCTCTTCCTTTAGGGCATTATATATTGTCTGATTATCATATTTCTTTTCTTCTCTAGGATTAATCTTGCCTCTGACATCTATGAAAAACAGTCAGAAAAAAATCAGCAGGTATCCTTAGTTCAAAATTGTTTACTGGTTTAACCATTCATTGCTCTTCCTACTTGAAGTCTCTTGCTTTAGAAAACTCTTTTAGAGTTAAACACAAACACACACACGCACACACACACATTTAATTTTTGAAACTTTTGTTAAATTTTGTTGCCTTAAATTACAGGAAAGGAATCACAAAACCAAATATCAAAGAAGCTATGT
>JAQQSK010000309.1:0-12500 GCA_028658325.1 Potorous gilbertii
AATGTTCTGTTTCAACCAGAGCCCAATAAGCAGCTAATAATTGTTGTTCAAAAGGAGTATAATTCTGACCTGCGGGAGGTAATTTCCGAGACCAGAATCCAAGGGGAACATTCTTCCCTTGTTGTTTTTGCCATAAACTCCAATCAGCATAGCCGTTCATTGCTGAAACCTGCAATTCAATGGGGCCTTCCTTCACAGGCCATAAATCTAAAGCAGTCTGGATGACTACTTTAGCTTTCTCAAAGGCTTGAGTTTCTTTATCTCCCCATTCGAATTCATATTTTTTCCTTGTGATTTTATACAAAGGTTGTAGTATTTGGCCTAAATGAGGAATATGATTCCTCCAGAATCCAAATAGACCTATAAACTATTGTGCTTCTTTCTTGTCCCAGGGAGGGGAAAAGTCTAATATTTTTTGCTTAGCCTTTGGTAGCATTTCTCTGTGACCTTTATTCCAAATTATCCCCAGGAATTTTACGCTCAGACAAGAGTGAATGTGTCAATTTTCAGGAACAGGAAAGAATGAAATCTGTAAATAAGGGGTCATTGAGCATGACATTGAGTCCTGTGGAAATTCTAGAATGTGTTATTAAAGGGAAAGTTTAGTAAATATCTAAAAAAAGAAATGATAATCACCAAAAGTTAACACTGGATGGCAAAAGCAAAGAGGGAAATTTAGGTTAGATCTAAGTTAGAAACCTTGCTAACAGTCAAAAGTGTGATGCTCTACCTTGGAAGGCAATGAATTCTTCATCATTCAGAATCAGCAAGAAAGTGTTAGATAAACACTTGTAAGGGTTTTTAGAGAGGTTCTTGGTCAGTATGGGTTGAAGTGGATGATGTTTTGAGCCACTTCAAACTCTAAAATTCACTTATTTTGTAAGGATTTTTTTATAATTATACATGGCTTGTTACCTTCCTGTCACACTTTGACATTTTGAGGGACTTGTGAATTCACTGATATGGTTGGTCTCTCCACTATGATAGATTGTAATCCTTCAATGCCTTTTTATTGCTTAGATTCTCATTCAGATATTTCAGGAAATCTTCCCTAGGCCATCTGTATAGAACAGAGGGTACTTCCTCTGGGTATTTTAGTATTTCAAGTCTACCATTGTAGACCTTGACCCATCCATCTATTGTCCCTCATTATTTTTTCATGCAAGGTAAACTGGTTTACCAAATAGAAATTAACCTTAAAGTCAGATCTGGATTTAAGTCCTGTCTTTGACAGATATTGGCTGCATGAGCCTGGGCAAATCATTTAACATGCCAGTTTTTTTGACAAAGATGTGAAGATGTAGAGAAATTTCCAAATTGCATCAGCAGCAACAGCAGGGGTTTCTTCATCTAGGAGTTCCTTATGCCAATAAAATCAGAGGTTCACTCACTAGCCTTATTTCTACATGACTGACCCACATCCATGTGTGGTCCAACACATCCTTGATGATATCTATGGATTCTATCAACTTTTAAATGTCATCATTGCTTATATGATATAACCTGGTGAACACCATTTGTCTTTTGGTTCTGAGTCTTCTGAGAAAATAAGGTTTCATGACCCCTCGTCCACATCATCATTGGGAGAATAGTGGTATTAAAAGGGATAGTCTTGCACATAATAGGAAAGCAATCAATGTTTGTTGAATTGAATGCTGTATAGTTCTTACATAATACTTTTTTCTGAGGATATATACTTATGCTGAGGATATTTACATCCCCCTTTTAGCTTTGAGCATCTTTACCTTTTCAAAGATCACATGCTGGTTTCATGGAAATATCATGGCATGTATTTGATAAATATTAAAAGTGACATTAATAACAGAATGTAAGTTTCATGAAATCTGTTGATATGCGACACAGATTAGCATCAAAATTTCAAGTTGATGTTTCTATGACAACATGAAAGCACACAAAACTATAGCACAGTGTTCAAGTTTGTTGTAATCACATCTTATAATTTTCACACTCTTTTCTTGATGAGAGGAGTATTACTGATGCAGTTTAAGCATTCCAAATTATAGTTCCACAACCTTCACTAAACATCTATTTAGACACACTTTCCTTTCTGATTTGAAATTAATTCAGTTCTTATTACAGTAGATTCATTCTATTTCCCCTTGAAAATGCTGTCATTCTGTAAAGCATGTGAATTATATAGTGTGAAATATTACCACATTTTAAACTTTTTGGCAAAGAATCTATCATGGTGTTTATACATGTTTTTTCATGGAAAGAGTATGAGACTAGGTATTAAGAGACCTGGCTTTAGTTATTCAGCTATGAGATTGTGGTTGTGTTCCTTAGCCTTTTTAGGCCCTGGTTTGATCTCTGTAAAAGATTTTAAGGGAGGTTGTGTTAGAGAATCACTCCTGTCCCTCCTGGTTTAAAATACCAAAACTCTTCTCTAATTTGAAAAGTACAACACTGAGCATGTAACAACTCCTTGACAATTTTGTGATCTACCTTAACGATTTTTTAAAATAAGATATGGAAAATATTTTGAAAGTCAAAGTATAATTCAGATTCTAAACATTGTAATAAATTCTCGTCTATCTCAAGGAAAAGATAATGAGTGTCTTCATCCATCAAATATATTGATTAAGATTGAACTAACAATATATTTGGTAACCAAAGGACAAGGGTTCAAACATTGTCTTGGCCATTTACTACCTATTTGACATTGGGGAAGTCATTTAATCTGTCTGGGTCTCAGTTTCCTTATCTATAAAACTAGAGACGTGATAAATTCTCGAACTAGACCTTAGAATGGGAAATCTTTAAGGTAATATACCATGCGAAGATCACAAATTTCTAAAAGAGTTTATGAATTTGGAACTTTAAATAAAATGGGTATTGGGTATAAATGAGCAGATTTATGGATCCTTTTTTATCTGTGGTAAATCTCTACAAATATGAGACCAGAGTATTGTGCTAGAGTTATTGCAAGCACATCACCAAAATCAGTAAATCGATAAATGCTTGATTCATTATTTTGTAGATTGTGTAGACTTAACAAATTGATGAAAAAATGTTAATAATGCAGATTAAACTTAAAAGTGTGTCAAGCACATTTCCTTCCCCTCCCCCAAGGCTGGTTATTAACCATTTATCAGCATACACAAGGTTGATCTTTTGGGGCCCCTTCTAGTTTGTGGGTTTTTAGGCATTTCAGAATCTGGATCCTCATAATTCCTCAATAGGATTGTAGACTATGAAAGGTGAGATCAATATTAAAGATCGTATTTCCCTATGTAGAGACCCCCTCAACAATAGCATTTAACAAATATTGGAAGTATGACGTGTCTCATCCCTATTTTTTCTAGGCATTGTTCAAGGTGCTAAGGATACAAGCACAGAGACCACTAGATAACTATAAGAATTGCTGTACTCAAGACGACTGACATTTTAATGAGGGAAATGCGCACACACACACACACACACACACACAGACATACATACACAGCATAAAAACAAAGTGGATATGTACAGAGTAGTTAAATAAAAAGTAATTTGAGATGGAGAATACTAGTGAGTGAGGTAGGGTCAGAGAAACCTTCATGCTCCAAGCATTCACACATGCGCAGGGAAGGACAGGATTTTAAAGCCTCTCGGGTTTAAGGATGGGCTAAGAGAGCCAGATCTAAGGAAAATTGTCAGAGGCAGCAGGTATATGCTTGGTTAGAACAAAGCTTCACATACTCTAAAGATTGTGCATTCTATTTCAATCATATGTCTTATTTTCAACTATTATAAACATGCATATACAGGCACATTCAGACATATATATACATGTGTGTTCAGACATGTATCTACACCTGCATTCACATGTGTCTATAAACAAGTGTTCACACATACTCAGGGAAGAGAGGTTGGATTTTAAAGAATATCAGACTCAAGGATGGGCTAAGACAGCCAAATCTAAGGGAAATTATTAGAGCCAGAAGGTATATGCTTAGCTAGAACAAAGCATGATATCCTCTGAAGAAAGTACTTCCTAGTTGGGACATCTGTCTTAATTTAAACTTTTATAAATTCAGGGTGTATATGTATACACACATGTGTCTACACATGTGTTCACACATGTGTCTACATTCAGTCCACACTACAACCACATGTGCTTCACACATGTATCTATGCACACTAGTGACTACACATGCATTCACACATATGTCTACACGTACGTTCACATATGTGCAGAAAAGAAGGGCAAGATTTTAAAGAGTATGAGATTGAAGGATGGGCTAAGACAACCAGAACTAAGAAAAATTGTCAGAGGCATCAGATATAGGCTTGGCTAGAACAAAGCATAACATATTCTGAAGATAGTACTTTCTATTTGGGTCATCTGCCTTATTTGCAACTCATAAATTCAGTGCAAAAATTTTAAATAAGATATTAGCAAAAAGAATACAGCCACTTATCATGAGAATAATACATTATGATGAGAGGAATTATACCAGGAATGCAGGACTGGTTCAACATTAGGAAAACTATCAGCTTTATTGATCTTATCAACAACAAAACTAACAGAAACCATACGATAATTTCTATAGATGTAGAAAAAGCTGACAAAATACAACAGCCATTCCTATTGAAAACACTGGAGAGCATAACAATAAATGAAACTTTCCATAAAATAATAAGCAGTATCTACCTAAAGCCATCAGCAAGCATTATATGCCATGGGGACAAGCTAGATGCATTTTCAATAAGATCTGGGGTGAAACAAGGATGCCCATTAGGACCACTGTTATTCAATATGGTACCAGAAATGTTAGCTTTAGCAGTAAGAAAGAAAAAGAAATTGAAGGAATTATAATAGGCAAAGAAGAATCTACATTATCACTCTTTGCATATGATATATACTTAGAGAAGTAAAAAACTACTTGAAATAATAAATAATAAAACAACTTTGAAATAATAAACAACTTTGGCAAAGTTGCAGGTTACAAAATAAACTGACATAAATCATCTACATTTCTATTTATTACTAACAAAGCCCAACAGCAAGCAATAGAAAGAGAAATCCTATTTAAAGTTCACAGTAGACACCATAAAATATCTGGGAGACCACCTGTCAAAACAAACTCAAGGACTATATGACCATAATTACAAAACACTTCACACAAATAAAGTCAGAGCTAAGTAAATGGAAAACATCAGTTGCTCATGGGTAGGCCGAGCTAACATAATAAAAATGACAATCCTACCTAAATTAATTTACTTATTCAGTGCCATACCAATCAAACTACCAGAAAAAAAATTTTCTACAGCTAGAAAAATATAAAAATTCAACTGGAAGAACAAAAATCCACAATATCAATGGAATTAATGAAAAAAAGGCAAGGGAAGGTGGCCTAGCCAAATCAGATCTCAAATTGTATTATAAAGCAGCAATCATCAAAACCACTTGGTAGTGGCTAAGAAACAGAGGGATATATCAGTGGAATGTGTTAGGTACTCAAGACACAGTAGTCAGTGAATATAGCAACCTACTGTTTGATAAACCCAAGGAGCCCAGCTTCTGGGATAAGAACTTACTGTTTGACAAAAACTGCTGGGAAAACTGTATAATAGTGTGGCAGAAACTGAGCATAAACCAATGCCTAACACCATATAGAATAATAAAGTCCAAATGGATACATGACTGAGGTATAAAGGTTAATATTATAAACAAATTAGGGGTGCAAGGAATAGTTTATTTATCAAATTTATGGAGAATGGAAAAATTTATGACTAAGGGAGAGACAGAAAACATTATGAAGTACAAAAATGATAATTTTGATTATGTTAAATTGAAAAGTTTTTGCACAAACAAACCTAATGCAACCAAAATTAGGAGAGAAGCAGAAAACTGGGAAAGAATTTTTTCAACTAGTATCTGTGATAAAGTCCTCATTTCTAAAATATATAGAGAACTGAGTCAAATGTACAAGAATATAAGTCACTCTACAATTAATAAATGGTCAAAGGATATGAACAAGGAGTTTTCAGAGGAAGATATTAAAATTCTCTATAGTCATATGAAAAAGTTCTCTAAATCACTATTGATTAGAGAGATGCAAATAAAAACAACTCTGAGGTACTACATCACACCTATCAGATTGGCTAACATGACCAAATAGGAAGATGATAAATGTTGGAGAAGATGTGGGAGAGCTGGAACACTAATTCATTGTTGGTGGAGCTGTGAGCTAATCCAACCAATCTGGAGAGCAATTTGGAACTATGCCCAAAGAGCAACAAAAATATGTATACCCTTTGAGGCAGCAATATCGCTTCTAAGACTGTATCCCCAAGAGATCATAGAAATGGGCAAGAGTCCTACATATCCAAAAATATTTATAGCAGCTCTCTCTTTGTGGTAGCCAAAACCTGGAAATCAAAGGCATGCCCATCAACTGGGGAATGGCTGAACAAAATTGTGGTATATGCATGTAATGGAATACCATTGTGCTCTAAGAAATGATGAACAAGCACTCTTCAGGGAAGCCTGAAGGAATTTATATGAACTACATTGAGTGAAAGGAGCAGAACCAGGAGAACATTGTACACAGTAACAATCAAGTGTGCGAGGAATTTTTTTGGTAGATTTAGTCCTTCACAGCATGCAAGGACCTAAAACATTATCAAAGGATTTTTGAGGCAAAATATCATCTACATCCAGAGAAAGAACTGTGGTATTGGAATGCAGAATGAATCAGAATATTTTCTCTTGTGCTATGTTTTACTTCATTTGGATTTTTCTCATGGTTTCTCCCACTCATTTTAATTCTTCTGTGCAAAAGGACTAATGTGAAAATGTGTTTAATAGGAATGTTTATGTAGAATTTTTAATGCCATCTTGGAGAAGGAGGGGGAGGTCTAGGAGTGATTGTAGAAAGTAAATGTGCATGTATAGACATATATGAGGATGCATGTAGATTCACCTGGGAACACGTGTATACAGTGAATTTATAATAGTTGATAATGATATAATAAATAAAATAATATTAGTAATAAATCCTTCCCTTCTTCCCTGCAGATATCTGAATGTGCACCGTAAAGTGATACAGAAATAGAAATTAATTAGTATCATTGTTATACATCTCATTCTTCTTATCTTTTTTGATGGAGTTCAGATAGAAACAGGTTGGGGTAAATGAATAATCCTGCTATTCTTAATTTTCAATGGACCATGTACTAGTGGCTACATAGAAAGGTTTTTCATAGTTGAAAAGTGTTTATTATTACTTATATTTATATAACAGTTTAATATTTGCAAAGCATTTCGTAGCTATCTTATATGATTCTCAAAACAGTCTTGGGAGATGGGGGGTATGATGGTACCATTTTTGAGAGGAGGAAAGTGTGGATTAGAGAGAAGAAATGACTGACCCAAGGTCACACAAGTGTCTAGTGCCAAACTCAGGTCCTGTGATTTCAAGTTCAACATTCTTTCTGTTGTGTTGCAACGTAATCACTGTGATATTACCAAGAAAATTTATTGTAATTATTCTTAGAAGATGGCCTGGTGTCATTGATGCATACCATCTTCAGAGTCTGAGTTCTAGTTCTGCTGCCATCTTTTACCACCTGTGAGACCTTTGGCAGGTGCCTTCCCCATGTTGTGCTCAGTTTTCCTATCTGTAAAATGGGGAGGAGGTTCTTTTCTGATGTCCCTTCAACTTCCAAAATTCCCTATTCCATCCCTATCTGCCCCTATTTATGAAATACAATGAATCTGTCATTTCTGTTGGACATTCTCAATTTGGTTCCGTTTCTCTTTCCTGGGGGGGATTAGTCACAACTAATCACATAGAAAGCTAGATGACTAAGTGGATAAAGGGCAGGGCTTGGAATCTAGAAGACTCCTCTTCCTGAGTTCAAATCTCTCCTCAGACACTTACTTGATGTGTGATTCTGGATAAGTCGCTGTTTGATCATCTGTAAAATGAGCTAGAGATGGAAATGGCGAAACACTCCAGTATCTCTGTCAAGAAAATCCAAATGGGATATAAAGAGTTGGACATGACTAAAAAATAACTGAAAATAACAATATCTAATATCATGAACCAGATGTGATATTGGTGCTATGTGTCACCGTGGGCAAATCACAACTTCTCTCATACTCTGTTTCTTTATATTTAAAATAGGAAAAACGCTGTTGCAGCTTTCCTTAAAGGAAGGTATTTTGAACTCAAATTAGATATTGTATATGACTCCCTTTGTAGACTAAGTGCTATATAAATGTCAATTATCATTTTATATTTATCAACATATAATGCTTCTAAGAGCAATGTGATGGAATGGATAGGATGCCAGATTTTGATCCAGGAAAACCTGATTACAGATGTTGCCTCTGGCATTTATATATTAGCTGCTTGACCTAAGACACATCACTTGACCTATTTACTTCTCAGGCACTTCCATAAGACTTATTTACTAAGTCATAAATGAATTTCATCTGCATCACTGAGTGTTCCTCACATTGAGAACTCTCAATTCCTTTCAGTTTTGCATAATGCTATCAATTCAAGTTTAGACCTGGAAGGGTCCTTTAAGATCGTGTGGTCTGGGGGTGGGGAACCTATAGCCTGGAGGCCACATGTGGCATTCTAGGTTCTCAAGTATGGCCCTTTGACTGAACCCAAATTTCGTAGAACAAGTCCTCTTCATAAAAGGATTTACACTATAAAACTTGGACTCAGTCAAAAGGCTGCACCTGAGGACCTAGAAGGCTACATGTGGACTCGAGTCCATAGGGGTTCATAGTCCACAGACCACCCCTGGTTAGTTCAGCCTCCTTCTTTTACATATGGGGAAAGTAAGGTCCATGTAGGTAGGTGTCTTATATCTAGGGGGTAATAATAGATAGAGCACAAGGCCTGGAGTCAGTAAGACAGTAAGACCTCAGATACTTACTAGCAGCGTGACCTTGGGCAAGTCACTAGACTCTTTGCTCAGGATCCTAATCTGCTAAATGAAAAGGATAATAGCATCTATTCCCAGGGCTGTTGTGAAGATCCAGTGAGGTCATATCTTTAGAGCACTTAGCACATAGTAAGTGTTTAGCACATAGGAAGTGCTATGGTTTTCTGGTAATTCAGTCATTTTAGTTATGTCTGACTCTTTGTGACTCCATTTGGGGTTTTCTCAACAGATATTGGAACAGTTTGTCATTTCCTTCTCTAGCTCATTTTGTAGATGAAGAAACTGAGGCAAACAGGGTTAAGTAATTTGCCCATGGTCAGTACTTGTCCAGCTAGTAAGTATCTGAGAGTGGATTTGAACTCAGGTCATCCTAACTTCAGTCCAGGGCTCTATCCACTGCACCACCTAGCTGCCCCAACTGTGTATAGCATTTATATGGAATGTACATTATTAATATCGCTAGTTAAGCTCTTATGTGTATTAATTAGCAGAGATAGGCCTTGAACCCAGGTCCTCTGACTCCAACTCTAGGACTTCTTCCATTGTATCACACTGTACCTTTTACATGTATGTAATTTAACATGTGGACTTCACCTTGGAGATCATATGTAGGATTTCAGAAGAATCACAATCCCAGGAAATTCGGAGGGTAATGCAGAAGATATGAGGCAGTTGCATGTTGCTCTGCAGGCATTTCAAAGTTATCAGCTTGTTTCCCCAAGTAAGTTGCAAGATCTTTGTAGGGAGAAAGGACTTCTCAAACACAAAGTTATCAACTTCAGTCTCTCTTCAAGAGTCATTGAAGTCTAGTGGCAAGAGGTCATAGGGAGTCATTGAAGGTTCTTGAGCAGATAAATGACATTGTAGGATGTGTACTTGATAAATATCAATTTGACAGCTATGTGGGGGATGAAATAAAGAGGTGAGAAACTGAAGGCAGGGGATTGTAGTAGGAAATTGCAGGAGTTCAACTGAGAGATGAAGAGGGTCTTCTAAACTATGGTGCTTGTCATATGAGACAAAAAAGGAATAGATGTGAGAGATGTAGGGGAGTTAGAATTCATAAGACAGTGGAAAATGAAGTTATTCCATGGTTGTGAATCTGGGGTCCATAAGAGGACTTGAAACATTGACAAGTTAGAAGTGAGCCAGAAATTGGAACAGTCATGTCATATGAATATTGGTTGGTCTGAAGAAGATGAAATGGGTAGAGCTTGGGGGGGGGGGAGAAATATGTAAGAGAATATATTATGATGGTCCTTCTTAATCCTTCCTACATTTTAAGAAAAGCTCAAAACCTCTATTGAAACAGAATGTTTAGAATAAAGAAAAAAGGATGGCTATGGGGACTGAGAAGGGTGGGGTGGAATGTGGGAAGGGGGTCATTGTTGTATTCAAGTATTTGAAGGTTGTCATGTGGAGGCCAGGTTAGAAGGTAGAACAAGGAGCAGTGAATGAAGGATGCCAAGAGGTAAGTTTAGGCTTGACTTTAGGAAAACCTTCCTGCAAATTAAACTTATCTCCAAGTAGAATGCGCTGCCTGAAGAAGCAGTGAGTGCTGCTCCTAGGGGGTCTCAGGCAGAGGCTCCTTGACCAGTTGTTGAGCGTGTTGAAATTAGGATTCCTTTAAGGTATGTATTAGACTAGTTGGTAACTTAGATCCTTTTTGACTTTCAAAATTCTGTGATTGTCTGGTTGTAGTTTACAGAAAGAATTCAATGTGTCTAGTGTCCATCTATCTCAACACTTCGAAAAGCAATTTGTTTTTATCCTATATCACCTTTGCCATAACATGTTCCAAAGCCCAAACACACTCATCAGCTCATCTTAATTTTACAACCTCAACTCTCATTTATCTGAGGAATAATGTGAAAGTAACCTTTTTGTCAGTCTAACTTCAGGATTCCAGCTCCTGAAGACCCACAACTCGCATGGAGCCTGAGGCTGCTATCTTCAATGGAACATATTGAATATTGTAGAAGGGAGGAGCAAGGATAATTTCTACTAGGAAGAGCAGGGGAATAGAGGGGACAGGAGCTCTTTGTGCCATCATTTTATTAACAGGCAGGTTATTGACTTCATTTCTTAATTGGGTTTGGATGTTTGCAGGTCTCTACTTAGAATAGAGACAGTTTGAATGCCATGTTTAAAAAACAAACCAAAACAAAACAAAGCCTCTTCTCTGTAAGTCTGCTCTGCTCCTTGACCCTTTTTTAGAATAGTTGGAACCCATGGGAAAAGGCAAAAAGGGTAATCAGGCATCTCTTTTTGGAAGCATCCCCAAAATCTTCCAACCAGATCATTTCCCTTCAGTCTTTCCCCATCTAATACACCAAGTATAGGTCACTCAGTTCATCTTCTTAACCCTTCTAGCTGTACAACCATAGGTAAGTCACTTAACCTTTCTGCGTTTCATTTTTCCCATCAGTAAAGCAGGAAATGTAATACCTGCTCTACATGCCTCCTGGTGCAGCTGTGGGGATAGAACCATGAAAATCTCAAAGGGCTATGGCTTATGAATTAGTATCATTCGTCATCCTTGTTAGAAGTAATGAAAGGGGAAGACTGTCTGGGATGGAAGAAGGACAAGCAAAGATACACGGGATAAATTTAAGTGATATCAAAAGAAAAGACAAGCAAAATTACATTTTAATAAAAAGTAGCATCCAATGATGATGATGTTGAAAATAATAACTTGTTTAGTCCTTTTTCAAGCATATCTGACTCTTCATGACTCCAGTTGAGGTTTTCTTGGCAAAGATTCTGGAATGGTTTGCCATTTCCTTCTCCAACTCATTTTACAGATGAAGAAACTGAGGCAAACAAGGTTAAGTGCCTTGTCCAAGGTAACACAGCTAGTAAGTGTCTGAGACCAGATTTGAACTTACAAAGATGAGTCTTCCTGACTCCTGGCCCATCTCTGTGTGTACTATGTTGCCACCTAGCTGCCCTCATAATAACTAGCATTTATACAGTGCTTTACAAATATTATCTCATTGGATCCTTATAATTCTGGGAAGAAGATGTCATTCTTACCTGTATTTTTCACAGGGTAACAGCTCTAGAGCTGGAAGGAGCATTACATGCCATGGAGCTCAATCTTTTCATTTTATAGAGAAGGTGACTGAAGCATACAGAGTTTATGTGACTTTCTCAGGGTCTCACAGCTTTTAAAAATCCGAGGCCAGTTTTGAACCAGTCTTCCTGGCTCTGGAGTCGGACCTTGCCCTTTGCCTACTAGGTCATAAAGAGACAGCTAGGTGGCACAGTGGACTTCAGTGTTGGGCTTGGAGTGAAGACACCATGAGTTCCAATCCTGTCTCAATCAGTTTCTGTCCTTCAGAAAGTCATTTGACCTCTCTCAACATGTCTCCTTCTCTATAAAATGAAAGAGTTGGACTTGATGACTTCTAATTCTCTCACCAGCTCTAGATGTGTTATCCTATGAGATATATGATCTGAGAGGGAGATGGACAGGTTTGGCCCTCAGAGTAAAGGACAATGGTTGGACAGGCTTAGTGTTGTGGTTATATCAACATTCTCTCTGGCTCCAGATTCCCCACTACCTTGCCTAACTGTTCTTT
>JAQQSK010000309.1:15000-23776 GCA_028658325.1 Potorous gilbertii
CACCTTCACATTGCAGTTGTTTGTAGTCATTTCCTTTCTCCCTTGGTAGATTGGGAGCTCCCTGTGTTCAAGAACCCTCTCTTGCTTATTCCTGTATCTTCCCCACTGTCAAGTAGAGGGCATTCCCCATAACAGGTGACGGATGTACATCTGAGTGTTAGTGGTTACGGTTAGAGTCAGTGATTCCGCAGTGCGTTATCTATTGTTGCTGCCTTTCCTCATTACAACGCTGTGAATCAACAATAATCTAGCACGTAGGACAGCGCTTTAAGGTTTGCAAGGCACGATACTATCATTACATTTTATTGGCACAATCGTCCTAGGAGGTGGGTGCCCTTCTTTTTCCCATTTTACAGATGGAGAAACTGAGGTAATCAAGTTAAGTGTCTTCCCCAGGATTACATAGCTAGTAAGTGTCTGTTGCCAGATTTGAACTCTGGTTTTTTGACTCCAAATACACCGTCTGTCCACTGTACCACCCAGCTGTCTGTGAGGCACGTGATAGTTTTATGATTGGAAGAATTACCTAACAGTTAAAGCTTTCCAGTAGCCAGATAACCTACCTCAAAAGACAGCCAGTCAACAAGCATTTATTAAGTTCTCACTTTGTACCTGGCATGAGTTTCCTATCACTGGAGGTCTTTAGGCAAAAGTCGTGTGAGTATTTATCAGGAGTATGGTAAAGAAGATCCCTGCTTCAGTTGTGGAGAAGACATAACCTCTAGGATGTTTTCTTGCCTGGTAATTTTATGATTCTAGGGCAAAGATTGCTATTTCAATTTTACAAATGAAGAAACTATGACTTTAGGAATGGGACGTGATTTTCCAACAGTCGTGTACTGAAGTCACGCATTTTACAAAGGATAGTAAGCATTGGACTTGGAGTCAGAAGATGTGATTAATTCCTGTTCCCACCATTTATTTGTGGTATAATCCAGGGCAGGTTACTTTACCAATGATCCTTAGTTTCCTCATTTGTAAAATGTGCAAATTAATGCTTATACCTCCCCCACAGGATTGTTGTCAGGTTCAGGTTGTATAGGGATATAATATGAGCAATAATTAAAAATATTTCCTTCTCTTTTTCCTATGGCCAACCCTTAAGGACTATAGAAACACTTACTCAACCTTTAAATATACTTACATGGTACTAAGAAGAAAGAAAAATTGTGTAGAATGTCTCTGGGATCACTATATCAGGTAGTCAGAGATCTAGTTTTGGAGTCAAGAGGATTGGATCACCTATAAATCACTTCCCTTCTTTGGGCATCATAAAATGAGTGGGTTTTTCTAAATGGACCCCTAAAGTCCCTTCTTATCTGTGAACTAGTGAACATGCTTCTAGCTTCTCTCATCACCAACACAGATCAAGCTGTTTTAAATATAAATTTGACTGTAGTAAAAAAAATGAGCAAATACATAAATAAATAATGGGCAAAGAACCATTCATTCTAAAGAGCAAGAGTCTCATGGCTAAGGTATTATGTAGGAAATGAATGTAATTTACCCCTTCCTAACTAAATCTCCCTTTGGAGGGAGGTAAGATGCCCAATCTACCTGAGGAATCTTCTAGTAGTATCAGCAAACTCCCTGCTCTTTAACCTCCTTTTCAGGAGATTTCTTCTTTAATTACTTGTTTCCGTTTCCCCATGTGGAAGATTTAATGTTTGTAGTTCTTGCTGATGACAGGGCTACTAAGAAAGATCATCTATTTTTGTACTTAAACTTCGGAGAAAGGAATAAAAATACTTATCATGAGAGGTCCCTCTCCTCACTTTCTTGGAAGGAGCTTCGTTTTATTTCTTTCAGTGATGGGAATGAAGATTTATTCAATAATGATGATTCTGATAATCTCTCCCTCTCATTTTCATGGAAAAGGCAAGATATTGTAGTGAAGAGAGAGAGCTGGCCTCAGAGCCAGGAGGATCTGAGTTCATGTCCTAACTCTGACACATACTGACTACAGGAGGCAGCTAGCTGGGTATTAGACAGGCTAGACCTGGAGTCAGGGCGAATTGAGATCAAAACCTGTCTCAGAGATTAGCTCTGTGTGTGTGTGTGTGTGTGTGTGTGTGCGCTTTACATGACTACAGACAAATCACTTACCCTCTGTCAGCCTCAGTTTCCACATATTTAAAACAAAGGGATTGGATTCAGTGGCTTCTAATGTCCCTTCCCACTTAAATCTATGAACCCATGATTCCATGACCTAGATAGGCCATTTAAGTTCAACGCATGAGGTAACTGACTAAGACTGTAAATTGTAAGAAATATTCTAATGTGCATGTGTAGTAGGAGCTTTCTCTCCTGGGATTTCTTCCCACTAACAAAATCATAGCCTCAATCTATCAATCCCTATACTTAAAGTTTACAAAGCCCTTTTCCTCACAACCACTCTTACATAGGTGGTGCAAATGTCATGATTCCCAAGTACTAGCTGAGAAAACTGATGTTCAGAAAGGTTGAACAATTTGTCGATGGCCATACAGCCTTTTTTAATTGGTTGATTAGTTGCGTCCTTCTCTTTGTGATACAATTTCAGGTTTCCTTGGCAAAAATACGGAAGTGGTTTGCCATTTTCTTCTCTAGTTCTTATTTGCAGATGAGAAAACTGGGTCAAACAAGCTTAAGTGACTTGTCCAAGGCCACACAGCTTCTAAGTATTTGAGGATGGATTTGAAGTCAGGTCCTCCTGACTCCTAGACTAGCACTCTGTCCACTTTTCTACCTAGCTGCCCCAAACAGCAAGTAAAGCTTGGTCTGAAATTTTTATCTCACTTTTTAAGTAAGTACTTTATAAGTACTGACTTTATAGAGTCAGTACTCTAAGGCTATTTATCCTTCTGTTATATTGGATTGCTTCCTGAACAAATACTAAACATTGTCTGGGGTGGTCCACTAACATAGTGGGGCCCACTTTAACTGGAATATCCTTTCAAGTTACTTGTGATGAATATTTTTACTCTTGTTAGTTCTTTTTTACAGTCAGATTTATTGATGTATTTTTTTTTATATCACCATGGTTTCCCCTGGAAACTTTTGCCCTCTGAGACAACCATTCCTTATAACAAATGGTATGTTTTAAAGAAAACAAAAGAAGAAAAATCAACATTATTGATCAGTACATCAAAAAGTCTGAAAACATGTGCAATGCACAACACTTATGGATGTTTCAAATACTGTTTCTAATATTCTTTTAAAAAAAATCAATATTGGTAGCTGAGAAGTTCAGGAAGGTTAGACCTAACCAAGGCAAGTCCCAAAGGAGTGAGTCCAATGAATAGGTTTGGAACATTAACTCTTGTCTTAGAAGTATAATCTTTTCAGTGCACAGAGGAAAAAACCTGAGAAAGAGGAAGTGACAGTTCAGGGTCACTCAGTCACTGTTGAGTCATAGCTGACATTTTCCAGCAACATGCCTGGAACCAGGTATTCTAACACTTCATCTGGTATTCATTTCATTGCCCTGTGCTGTTCAGTTCCTCTGTGGACAAACCAAGGTTTGCAAGGCTGTGAGCAAATCCTCTCTTTTTCTCTTTAAATTAAGGGAACAGAGTAACTAATCCAATGAGTTGTGTGCCTGGCAACTGGAACAGAAGAGAATCTTGCCTAAGAATTCACCAGCCACAGAAGAATGGAATGGCTGGGCCCCAAGCCTTGCCAGCTTCATCTCTGCAGGGATCCCAAACCTGTTTCTTTCAAGGTGAATATATTTGTGTTCATGAATACAGATGAGAGGGCAGAGGGTGAGTTTCAGGGAGGGGGCCCTCAGAGGAGCCTGCATCCTTCCAGTGGCTCTCAGAATTACAACCACAAATGTGGCTGGTGTTCTTTCTCTCCCCAGAAGCCATGTATTGATTGCAAGAAGATAACTTGAGTGAGAGAGTTCAAAATGACTCCCCAAAGGCAGGCAGCCTGTTGGCTTCTGCAAGATGCTAATGGAATGAGTTCTCCAGCTGTCTTTGACTTGACCTGAGTGTTCTGAGCAAAAGACCTAATACTTGTATTTTGAGAGACACGCATGAAGGGAATGGGGTTGATTAATGTAGAGCTGGAATCCTGGGCTGATTTCTTGCCCCAAATCTTTTGTTTCTTTCTCCCTTCATCTCCAGAAAATAAAGCAAAAAACCAGGCCTGGCCTGGGAATTGTTTTGATATATTTGTTCTTTTTCTTTTCCTAGGATAAAATTTGTTGACCTCACCTAAAATAATATCACTTAGTTCACATTCAGCGTGTTCTTCTTGCTTTCCTCCTTTTCCTCAAACATTCATTCTTCTGTGGTCAAACTGGTTCTATGTAGTAGCAGATTCACCTTGTTTTGGAGAAAATGTGAGGCTAGATAAATCAAAGAGAGAGAGAAGCAGAGGAGACATGACCTTGATTTACCATTAGAAAAGAAAATATGCATAAGGAGCATCCATTGAAATTCTAGGATAGAATGTTCACAAAGGAGAGCCTTGCCTGTTATGATGCACTGGCAGAGTCAGGCCAGAGGAGAGAGGATTAAATTGGCTGTCCACTGCTACAGAGACAATAAGAGGAGATCTGAGTCTGAGACAAAGGAGATACACTGTGAGCCCCATGGATAAACCAAGTGGACCCCTGGGAATAATGCCAAGCTCCAGAAGAGTCAAATAGGCTAGCTGTTAGCTTTCTTAGGAGACCTACATAAGTACAGAGGAAGGCCAGGGAAATAAAACTGTCAGATCTGAAGGTCCAAGAAGATAGAGGGTGAATGGGAGAATCTAAGCAGATCTGAACTTTAGGCCTGACAGACGTCCAGGATGACCTGCTGACACAGGTTCTTAGGTTTGCTTTTCTAAGGAAAACAACTTAAAAGGGGGTCAACAATCTCCTTTAATCACATTCACTGACAGAGAAAATACAAGCAGAGAAATAAAGACCAACAGACAGGACTTCCAGCTGTCTGATCATAAGCAATGCATACATCACAGATCAATAGACAGATCTAACATAACCACTATATACATACATAGTTACTAGAGAGAGAAGTACCAATATCTGAGTTTTCAAAGCCAGGGGGCTCCTTAACGGCTATCCAGAGTCTCATCTGACCATATCATGCAAACATTCTTCCAATGAGTGAGCCCCAAAGCAAAATCTCACCTCAGAGAGCGTGTGTGTGTGTGTGTGTGTGTGTGTGTGTGTGAGTGTGTATGTGTGTGTAACATGTATATTTGTATGTATATGTACATACACTTTTCAGAGCCAGGAGGCATCACAATCCTCATGCTTCAGTGCCCAATTAACAAAAGATGTAAAAATCTTCAAGCAAGCAAACTTTCCCATTAAACAAGTTCCTTCCCCAATAGGCTCTACTTGAGTCCTATTAATGGGATTAAAGATCTTTAGCTCCCATTAACATAAATCCTATTAACATTACAGTGAATCAGAGAAATGCCAGTCAGGCAAGATGCCTCTGAAGAGACAATTTGGTATAGTGTATAGAGTACTGGATTCAGAGTCAGGAAGACCTATATTCAAACCTTGCCTGAGACATTTCCAATCTGTGTGTCTCTGGGCAAGTCACTTAACATCCATGGGTCTTAGTTCTATCATCTGTAGGGGCTTGGACTCAAATAACTTCTGAAGTTCCTTCTAGCGCTAAATCTTTGATCCTATACATCTCTGATCTATTATTTCCCCAGATGCAAGGAGTTTGTAGTTATAATATTATGGATGGAATAGATCATCCTCCCCTGTCACCCAGCCATAAATTTTGAGTATTTTGTTTTTAAAAAGGTTTAATGATGCTTTATTTTGATGTTTTTATTTTTCCATCAGACATTTTGGGATATTATTTGACTTTTCTTATTGAGACTGGAGAATAACAGTTAAATCAAACAAAGCAACACAATAGAATTTATTTTATGTTCATCCTTTGTTGCTGAAGAAGACCATGCCACTAGAGAAATGATGACATGACTGGCACTTGACTTTGTTTTGGGTGAGGGAGAGCTGTGCAGGTCACCAGCCTCATATCTGACAGAATACATAACATTTCTCACCAATTGTACCCTACCTCTGAAGGAAAGGAATGAAATTAAGCAGCTATAATCAGTCCATGGAGTTCTCTCCCACAAGGGATTCTGGTTCTGAAATCACACGTAAGTGAAAATTTCACTGGAGAGGGAATGACACCAAAGAGGAGGTTAAGCACTCCCTCTCTGTCTTTCTGCCTCTCCATCCTTCCCACTCTCCCTCTTAACCCCCAGTTCTTTAAAAACAAAGCTAAAATTTGTCTCATGTCTCCACAATATGTGGCTACCAGCATCTCTTCTAGCAAATCCTCCTCTCAGGGCAGGGTCTCTGGGTCAATCAGGGCATGGTTCTGATTTTCTTGCCTTCTTTCTTTAATTCCATCTGTGGGGTCCTCTTGGTAGCTATGTTTTTCCTCTCTGCTAATTGATCTTTCTTTTGATGCCCTGGTATCCATCTTTGGGATTATGGAACTTTCTACCCATCAAGTTTGAAAAAATCCACTTGTCTCAATTACTACTTGCTGGCCTGTGCTCATGAAAGAAAACATCAAAGCAAAAGCAAGTTTCCAGGGCTTTAGACTTACCTGGTCAAAGATATGTACCTTCTTCTACAAGGTTGTAGCTGCCGTTACTGCTTAGATGGAGATACATCTCCCCCATCCCTTGCTGGAAGTCCAAGGGAGAGAGAGTGTTGGTGAAATATGTCAGAGAAGGGAGTCTTTCTTTTCACTTTTCTCCAAGACCCCAGAGTGGGTGATTCCTCCTCATTTGGTTGGCAGTCATCTTCTATGCAAGCTCTACTTGTGTTGGACTTCTAAGGATTATTATGGGGGTTATTATGTCATTCTAGCAAAACACATGTCCTTCCACAAGAGATCAGAGTGCATACTTTGCTGTATTCAGTGTCCTCTTTTCTAACACAGCCACTCAATAGTTTCTTCACTTGGATTGAAGCGACCCTATTGATCACCCAATCCCAGGACTGATTTGCCTTTTGTTGTGTATGTGAACCTTGCAAACTTTACAGCAGCATGTAAAAATCAACTATACTGGTCATAATACCGACAACTGGCAGTTGTTGACATTTCATGGTTCACTCAGTATCGCTGAGCAGCACAAAGGAAGCGAGAACATTATTATTGACAAGGAAGATGAGGGAAGGCTTCCTGGAGGAGGTGGCATTTGCGTTTGCCTTTCAATGATGGATTAGATGTCACTAGACACAGCAGAATGCTCTAAGCCTCTGGAACAAGGTAAACAAAAGCAACCAGGGAGAAGATCAGACGTGTATTAGGGTTCCGAATTGTCTGGGTTGTTGGAGTGCAGAGAACATGGAGAAGAATGAGGGGAGCTAAGGCTGGAGAGGCAGAATGGCATCAGCTGGGGAAGTCATTGGGGAACCCTTGAGCCTCATGGCCTTCTAGGTCCTTGGGGATGAGCTTTTGGCCGAATCCAAGTTTTAGAAAACAAATCCTTTTATTAAAGGGATTTGTTCTGTGAAGTCTGGATTCAGTGAAAGGGCCACAGTTAGGGTCACAGAGGGTCACATGTGGCTGTGAGGCTGCAGGTTCTCTGCTCCTGGTTTAGAACTTTACGCAGTAGGTAATGCTTGGCTGGTTGGTTGGTTGGTTGTTGTCCTTTGTTTTTGAAGAGGACCACAATAACATCACCATGATAAAATGAAGTTTCAGTGTGTCCGCCTGTGTCTGATCAGACCAATATGAGCTCGGAATGCTCCATCACAAGTTGGGCACTTTTGAGGTGTGAATATTTGAGGTGGATACTCCAAATTTGCTCATCCTATATTTACTTTGTGCTGTCCCAATTCTGCTCTACGAGCAAAGCACCTTTTTTGATGCGGGCCTGCAATACTGAGTGGTCCTGAGCCAGTGTCTCCCATGCTGCACAGTCAAATCCAAAGTTTTTGAGAGAGACCTTGAGAATGTCCTTGTATCTCTTCTTCTGACCACCATGTGATTGCTTGCCCCATGTGAGTTCTCCATAAAAGAGTCTTTTTTCCAAGCATACATTTGGCATTCAAACAACATGGCCAGTCCATTGGAGTTGCCCTCTCTGAAGCATGGTTTGAATGCTTGGCAGTTCAGCCCAAGCAAGTACTTCAGTGTCTGGTACCTTATCCTTCCAGGTGATCCTCAGAATCTTTCTAAGACAGTTCAAATGGAAGTGATTCAGTTTCCTGGCATGGTGCTGGTAGACTGTCCTTGTTTCACAGGCATGCACAAATGAGGTCAGCACAAAGGTTCTGTAGACCTTCAGTTTGGTAGTCAGCCTAATATTTCTTTTCTCCCAAACTTTTCTTCATTGCCTCCCAAACATTGAGCTAGCTCTTGCAATGTGTGTGCCAACCTCATTTTCAATGTGTACATTCCTGGAAATGGAGTGATGGTACCTGATTTTCTGTTTGCAGATGGTTGTGCACTCAATGCAGTCTCTGAAGCAGAGATGCAATGAAGTATAAATCAATTCTCTACTACCTGTTTTAATTTTGGCCTAATAATGAACACTTATAACACTAACAAATAACTTACCTTGGTAGTGTACTTTCAATAGATAATAGAGAGCTGCTGAAAGATTGCTGACCTGAGGAGGAACATGATTGGATTAACACCTAAGGAAGATGAGGCAGACAGTTTGCAAAGATGAGAAGCCCACCAAATGCTACAATATAAGAACTATTTCCAGTCACCATCCCTTCTCCTGCTCTGAGTCCTTGCAGTAACAGGAACTTATGGGGAAAGAAGAGCAGTCAAAG